>JABMIG010000240.1:0-57500 GCA_013187285.1 Cyclotella cryptica
GATGATACCACACTATGGTATCCACCTAAGTACCGTAGTACTAGGCCCGAATCTCGAGAACCACCCGAAATTCCAAGACATCCAAATGCATGTGTGCAAGCACACAATCATAGTCATAAAATTAGATAACCGATTTGCTTATGACTATCATGTTGATTTGTCTAGCTTCCGCAGTTATCTAATTTTTTCTCTCGAAAACCAGCCCAAACATGGCTGATGCGTACTTCACAGCACGTGCCACCACTCGCGAGCATGTTGCCACGAGCATCAAAAAACTGACCCTTCCAACGACAGACAATGGGCAGTACGACCACGATGCCGCCACGACATTCATCGCCGGCATCCACCGAGTCCTCCGCGAGACCTACAACCCGGAGACCCGGCAACGGCATGTTCAAACTCTGCGCCGCCCGCCAGCGAAATCGCTCCAAAAAGCGACCTCTGTCGCCACTGCGAGGTCCGTCCTCGGCGAGCGCCAAAGCCATTGCAGCCGCCGCTTCCACGGGCAGCTCCATCGTGCCTCCCGCCATCGACAGTCAGCTGGCCGCGACAAGACAAAGCCGACCGCATCAACCTCATCAACCAGGCGTCATCGGGGCCAAAGAGGGCGCCGCCGAAGCTATCACCGCCAAAGTTGGTTCGGATGTCACTGATGCTGTCCTCAAAACTGCCGACGGCTCCGACCTCCGTAGCATCGGCGACTGGCTCCTCGGAAGTCCTTGCCGCCGTCGTCCAGGCGCCGATCGCCCGAACTCCAGCGACGTCCTCGCCCAGCTCCTCCATGTCATCCAATTCGAATTTGACTTCCGCAAGAAAGTCTCCGCTAACATGGAACTCCTTTGCGCCAAAGCAGGCAGGATGACAGCCTACGGCATCACCGTCGACGACTCCCAACTCGCCCTCGTACTCCTCGCAAACATCGACATCGCAAGCAGTCACGACTGGGGCCATGAATTCCGCCCAACCATCCAAACCATCCGGCGCAAGTTTGCTTACAACCACGCCCATAACGCCACCACCGTAGCAGCAATGCTGAAAGAACTTCGCCGGCGCCCGACGGCGTCGCAAGCTTCAACGATGCCCGGCTCCCACCGGCACCGCCAACGCCGTCTCCAATCAAGTCTCCCTGCTCACCCAACTCCTCCAACAGCAGCACGATGCCTCCGACACAGAGCACACCGAGGCAGCC
Organism: Cyclotella cryptica; assembly: GCA_013187285.1. Classification (NCBI taxonomy): domain Eukaryota; phylum Bacillariophyta; class Thalassiosirophyceae; order Thalassiosirales; family Thalassiosiraceae; genus Cyclotella; species Cyclotella cryptica. Next base: position 1,190 of record JABMIG010000240.1, read on the forward strand.
TCCGCAGTACAAACCAACAGCGATTCCTCCACCAAACACAACAATCGCCATCGTGACCGGGGACATGACAACGAATGCAACAATCGACGTGGAGGCAGACGCGGTGGCCAGCGGGTACCAACGCAGCAACTCGGCATCCGCCCAACCCTTGCCCGCATTGCAAGAAATTTGCACGCCGCAAGCCGCACCCCAAAACTCCAGAAGACCGCTGTTTCTGGAACAAGCACTACAAGGGATACCGTGGGAAGTGGATTTGCGACGAGATGGAAATAGCGTATGTGCCCAGGCACAAATTTGCTGCCGACATGGGTGGGTACCCCAGTGAGAGCGACGGTGATTGACGGTGTGGGCCGGCAGGCGGGAATACTTCAACAGATGGGTGGATACGGAAAGGAAAGCTAGATTACTTTAAACTTATACCTAACAACAAATCTTCTTTCTACACTTCTGTCTCCAACTACTATAGTACTCTCCCACAATATGCTGCAGACCCACCCCACACTTCGACCATACCCAGCAAGCAACAGTTCTCCCTCTCACCCAAACAACCCCCACCAACACCCATCCCCAGCAACTTCAAACACAAAGCCCAACGCAAAGCTCTGGAACGCCAAGCACGACGCCTTCGCCTCCTCAACGAAGCCACTCTATTGGACCGCCACATCTCATGGGCAGAGGACGAGAGAACCGCCACGGCCAAAGCCGACACCACGTCCAAGCAACGACGGGCTATCGACACGGCCCACACGATGCATCCAAGGAAACAACAACAACTCTCCCACGGACAGGCGCTGGCAACAACAATACGCCGCACCCTGAACAACCTATCAACCACCAGACACGTCCGCTTTGCCGCCCACCCACAAATCCGGCACTTCGACTCGAAAGCCACCACACCACTAATCACCTTTGATTCTGGCGCCGACAGCCACTACCTATCCGAAACAGATCGCCTCGCTGCGGGGCTCCCTATTCTGCGGTCCTCCACCCAACGGGTTGGCGTTGCCAATGGTAGCACCAGCACGGCAACATACGTCAGCCAATTGCCCTTTCCTCAACTTTCACCTAATGCTGTGCTCGCCGATTCATTTGCCGATTTCCCACAGTCACTCGTGAGCGTAGGTAAAACCTGTGACGATGGGACCGTCGCGATCTTCACCCAGTCCGGCGTCACTGTGCACAAAGACACTGACGTGCTCATCACTTGCCAAGGTGAACCCCTCCTCATCGGCGCACGCGACGCACAAGGACGTTACCGCATCCCACTTACCCAACACAAAGGACGGTGGCAACCGCGGCACCCCTCCAAGAAGGCACGACAAACACTCCGACACGCCAACAGCGTATACGACCTCCCATCCACCAAACAAGCCATCAGATGGATACATGCGGTGTGTGGATACCCCGTCAAGTCCACCTGGCTCAAGGCCGTCCAAGCCGGCAATTTCATTGGATGGCCAATGCTCACCTCCCGCAACGTACTGAAGTACTTCCCAGAGACAGTGGAAACTCCCAAAGGGCACCTCAACCAATGCCGCAAGAACGTCAGGTCTACCAAACCAAAGCCCATTCCCCTCGAAACCTTCCAGTCTCCCCAACTTGTCGGCCGCAAACTACACGACGTATACACTCACGTATACGATACACGTGACACCATCTTCTCAGACCAAACAGGACAATTCCCTCACTGCTCTTCCTCAGGCAACCATTACCTCATGGTCATGGTCGACATCGACTTGAGCGCTATCCTCGTCGAGCCAATCAAGAATCGAACTGACCTTGAACTCACCCGCGCCTATTCAACACTCATCAACAGGCTTCATCGAGCAGGCGTTGTTCCCCGCAAACACGTCCTTGACAACGAAATCTCCACTGCCATGAAAACACTCATCACCGACACCTACAAAATGACCTACGAATTAGTACCACCGGGCTGCCACCGCAGGAACGCAGCCGAGGTAGCTATACACAACTTCAAATCTCACTTCCTGAGTATCCTTGCAGGCGTCGCCGACGACTTCCCCCATGAAACTATGGGACAAACTACTTCCCAAGCCGAGATTACCATCAACCTACTCCAACAGTCCAATGCCACACCAACGGTTTCTGCCTACGCGCATTTGAATGGGCCCTTTGACTACAACAAGATGCCACTTGCACCCATGGGCTGTAGTGTCCAGGTGCACGAAAAGTCCGATGCACGCGGCACATGGGCATTCCATTCCATTGACGGCTGGTACCTCAGCACATCACCTGAGCATTACCGCACGCATCGATGCCACATCAAGTCCACCAACAGTGAACGCCTCAGCAACACGGTGGTCTTCCAACACAAGTCCATCACTCACCCTTCCCTCATCCCCACTGACAAACTCACGCAGGCCGTTTTGGCATGTGCTGCTGCACTCAAAGGCATCACAGCTCCGACCAAGGACATCACCGACCTCAAAGCACTACTCGACATCACCGCAACCACCTCACACACCTCCGACTGTGTTCCAAGGGTGCGCACGACCAGCACCACGACCAGCCTTCCAAGGGTGCTGCCAACTACTGACACGACCACGTACCGAGTCACACGCTCCATGACCAACCAATTCAACCTGCCGTCAACCACACCAGTTGCCATCCCCGCGCCTCGCCCCACTCCCAAAACCAAACGACGCAAACTCACGAAGTGCGCAGCTGTCCCTGACTCAGCTCCTGCTCGCAACACCCGATTACACACTGCAGCCAACGCCAAACTCCTTGCCGCCCCCGCAACAAACACCCGCGCAAAGCGTGTCTCACGCATTCCCAAACCCATCCCCGTCTTATCCAAGCGCATGAAGCGGGTCGACAAAGAAGTCCACCGGGCCCTGGCGGTCATGGACCAAGACACTGGTACACTCCTCAATTACCGCGCGCTCCTCCGACACCCAGCATACCACGACGACTGGACCAAATCTTCTGCCAACGAATTTGGCCGCCTGGCTAACGGCGTCGGCGGCAGGATAAAAGGCACCAACACCATACGCTTCATCCGAAAACGGGATATCCCCAAAAACCGACTTAAAGACATCACGTATGGTCAATTTGTGTGCACCATACGACCCTAGGAGAAAGAACCCAATCGCACACGCCTCGTCGTGGGAGGGGACCGGATCAACTACCCTGGTGAGGTTGCCACACCCACAGCCGACATGCTTGCGGCCAAAATTCTATTCAACAGTGTAATATCCACCACCAATGCACGCTTCATGACCATGGACATTTCCAACTTCTACCTCAACACTCCACTTAAACACCCAGAGTACATCAGGATGAAACTCTCCGACATACCAGAAGAAATCATCACCAAATACAAGCTCCGTGATCTCGTGGAACCCGACGACTGCGTGTACATCATTATCGTCCTTGGCATATACGAACTCCCGCATGCCGGACTCATAGCCAACGAACTACTCGAGAAGCGACTTAACAAACACGGCTACCTACAAAGCAAGCTTGTGCCAGGACTTTGGAGACACAAATGGCGACCAATATGGTTCACTCTGGTCGTCGACGACTTCGGGGTCAAGTATGTTGGTAAGGAACACGCCTTACACCTCAAATCTGTGCTCGAATCTTACTACCCCCTCAGCACCGATTGGACTGGTAACCGCTACATTGGAATACGTTTCGACTGGGACTACAACAACCGCAAAGTCCACCTGTCGATGCCAGGTTACAAAGCCAAGGCCCTCAAACAATTCCACCACAAGCCACCAAGCGAACCACAACACTCCCCTTTCCCTACCAAACCCATCAAGTATGGCGCAAAGAAACAGTACGCCACCCCGCCCTCTACTGCACCGCTACTGGACAAAAAGGGCAAAAAATTCATCCAACAAGTCTGTGGAAAACTACTCTTCCTTGGACATGCCGTCGACTCTCCCCTCCTGTGTCCAATCAGTGCCATTGCCTCCCAGTCGGCGGCCCCCACACAAGATACCATGAAACAAACTCTACAACTCCTCGACTACCTGGCCACGCAAGACGAAGCAGTTCTCACCTACCATGCTAGCGACATGGTTCTTGCCGCACACAGTGACGCCAGCTACCTCAGTGAACCACAGGCCCGCAGTCGCAGAAGGAGGCCACTTCTTCCTATCCTCCAATGCAGATATACCCCCCAACAACGGGGCGATCCTCAACATTGCCCACATCATAAAACACGTCATGGCGTCCACCACTGAAGCCGAACTGGCCGCTTTGTTCATTACCGCCTGTGAAGCTGTCTACATACGCATCATACTCATGGAACTCGGCCACAAGCAACCAGCTACACCTCTCCAAACTGACAATGCCATGGCTGAAGCAGTCACCAATGGGAAAGTACAACCCAAAGCGCCCAAGGCCATGGACATGCGCTTCCACTGGTTCTGGCGATCGCGAATGCCAAGAACAATTTCGAATTTACTGGCGCCCTGGACACAGCAATTATGCTGATTACTGGACCAAACATCACTCTGCCAAACATCATCAGAACATACGCCGCAAATTCATCACACCGCTAGTCGTACTCGAGATGCTCCAACAAGACTGCCACCCCACACGACCAGCGGCTGCCGCTGCATAATCTCCCATTCTTTCTCCACTCCTTTCCATTTCGAGCTCCCGCAAGGGTGTGATGATACCACACTATGGTATCCACCTAAGTACCGTAGTACTAGGCCCGAATCTCCGGAACCACCAAAATTCCAAGACATCCAAATGCATGTGTGCAAGCACACAATCATAGTCATAAAATTAGATAACCAATTTTCTTATGACTATCATGTTGATTTGTCTAGCTTCCGCAGAATCGAGAGATTGGACCGCATGCGTCAAAGATTCAAGTTGGTCGGAGATGTCCATCGGGACGGGTCCAGACCCTGCAGTGCTTGTGGCCTTTGCAGTTTGCTTGGCACTCTTTGCCTTGTGGAGCGACAGACACTGCGCCCTCTGCTCAGAGGTCATGGCCTTCCATAACTCTTTGGAGTAATGGAGGCCCTCAATGGTCCCCACCACTTTGCCGTCTACGAGACGTAATTTTCCGGTGGTCATACGGGACGACTTCCCAGTCCAACGCCGCTTGTCGGAGCGCTGTCCAGCGGAGGAGCTCGTGTTGGCGATAGTACGTTTGGCAGCTGACAAACCGTGCTCCTTGGCCTCGATGGACAGGGTAAGGTGAGGGATGAAATTGCCCAGGGTGGGGAACCGTGATCTGTCACCCTCGATGATGCCCTTAGCAATGAGCAGTTCGCTATTCTTGCAATCCTTGGGGATAGTCTTGAGAAAAGCACTTATTTGGTCCTCGTTAGACATGCGCGTGGCCAGCCCCTCGGCGGCCCACTCATCAATCACTTGGATCTGCGCGTGAAATTTGGAACAGTGCTTATCCCAATTCCAACTTCGTGACTCCCCGTCGTACCATAGTCCACGGCCCCCTGCTGTTCACCCGAGCGGACTCCACAAACGTCATAAGTCTCTGGGTTGTGGTTACTTGACGGGTTGCCTCAAGGGCAATGCCAAAGTTATCATCGTCAGTCACATCAGCAGCATCATACTGCAAGGAAACTGGACAAAGTTTCCAGCAGGGTTCCTCATTGCTAACGGCATTGGCCGGAAGTGTCCCCATCTCGGCTATTCGGCGCGGGCCATCACTTTGCGCAGCAGAGATTAAGCGTCCCCTGAAGTCAAGGTGACTCTCTTGGAGAGAAGCAAAATCCTTGTCGTAGGGATCCCAGGCCAAGGTCGTGGCCGTCAACTCCAGGTGAGGAATGTCAGCATCCTCATATTACTCAGCAGAGGTAGGGAGGGCATAGTCAAAATAGCTCACCCTTTTGAACCATTGTCGAAGGACATGTGGTTTCATCACAAGGACGGTGGAAACTACAACAATGATTGTAATTCTGCATTCGAACAAAATACCCTGAGGCTTTGGTGGATTGGGTTGTTTCATCCAGATCGAATTAGTTTGTGGGATGCGCCAATTACAATTGGTACATGTGTTAGGCTTCAATATGCATGCTTCAATCTGTTTTGGAATGCCAAATGCAATCTTCTTTGGCATTGAATCTGGGGCAAACATTTAAATGTTTTGATTGTTTTTAAGTCTGATAGTATGAAAAAGGTGTGATGGCTTGACGTTGAATCCCATGATATCCATGAACGATAGGGTTGTAGTGTTGTATCATAGACGTCTCTAGGACCAGTTCTCGAATGATAAATATCCAAAAATATTTGCTACATAATGGTAACACATAAAAATGTACAATGTTGAGTTGATTAGAACAAATATGTAGGCTCTTTAATACTCTTTGAGGAAAGAAAACAACTATAGGATCAGGTTCCGGTTTGGTTATCAGGTATAAGTTGTGCATCAAGAAGGACAACATCAAGTTTATTGGAACAAATTTGCAGTATACTTCATTCTGGTTGCAAGGTGCCTAAATCATCTCCCAAATAATTGTTAATTATTCACATGATACACAATCGCCATGAAATTAATACATCTTCTTTTTGATGCCATGATTTCTAAACCATTATTGAATGAATCAAGAGGGGATCTGTCAGTTAGGAGCTGTAATAAGATTCATCCACAGGAACTTTGACAACATCAATTTTGTAGGATACTTGATTCTTCAAGACAGACAACTGGGCGAATTTATCTGTGCTTCATTGATAGTGGACGATATTTTGTTTTTATTGATTGTACTAGAATGAGGTTGATAGATGTTCATAGTTAGTTGACAGCTAGAGTCGATAATTCAACCTTCTATCAACTTTTTGGCCGACACAAGTCAATTATATCAACTTGTTTTTGAACTTGTAAACATGTCAACCAATAAAACCATCCATTGTTGGTCGATAATGCCTACCAGTCACTATGTAATATGGCCAATAGTTGGTCATAATTAGTTGTTATCAAGCAGTCAATAGGCTGACTTGTAAAATTGGTGTGTAGGATAAAAAATCAAAAGATCACCCTTTTGTCAAGTTTTCTGTCAACAGGAGTCAGTACTATCTACAGATTAGTCTACAGTAACATTTTTCAGGTGAGCAAGATTTGGCAAAGTTACCTGTCTCACGCAGTTGGAAGGTGTCTAAATCATGCCCAAGACCTTTGTTTTGAACTCTCACGAGGAACAATCACCATAAAAAGAATGTATCTTCTTTTAGATGCTACGACTTCTGAGCAATTTTTAATAGATCAAGTTTTTGAGCTATTTTTGAAGAGATCAAGTTGAATACCCTTGCTTTTATCTGCATTGGCAAATCATCCAGAAGTACAGTATCAAGTTGAATCAAATAAAGTTGTAGCAAAGTTGATTTTGATTGGAAAGTATCTAGATCATGACCAACCCCATGCACAATTCTTATGACATCAATCAAGGTTCATTGCGATGTCACTTCTTCTCGAGCTGTTGTTGTATGGATCACGAGTGAATTTGTCAGTCGGTTATTAGTCACAAGGAATGAATCTAGAAGTACCATATGACATGTTTAAAAAAACAAATTTGTACCATTGATTCTGGTTGGAAGGTATCTATGTCATACCAGAGACCAGAAGCTATTGTTTCCTGTTCTCATTTTACACAATTGCCATGAAATCATTATATGTTCACTTCGATGCTATGACTGGTAATGCTGGTGTTGAAGAAAACAGGATTGGACTTGTGAGAGTATATCTTGATGGGTAATTCATTCACAAGAACAACTTAAACGTTTAAAGTAACCAATTTATAGCATATTTGGAAGTATTTCAACCAAGCCTGATAGAATTTTTTCTATCTCACGACAATAACTTCCCGGAGCTATTATAGAGGTGGCAAAACACTTACGTGACTGGCAAAAAGATGTAATGTTATGGACTATCTCTCTGCCAGTGAGATAATGAACGTACTTCCCGACTCTATACTCTCAGGTTTGTTATTGGGGATTTCAAGAGTGTACAGGTGGTTAACCAGATTTATTTTGCATTGCTTAAGCCATAATTCTGTTTATCTTGCCAAACTTCTGAGCGTACAGGTGGGCATTTGTAGTTCATGACAGATGTTTTGTGAATCACCAAGAAGATCACCGGCAGCAGCTGGTATTAACAAAGGTGTGTTTGCTTCTGCATCCATTTTTGTACCCATGTTTTTCTGTGAATATATTAAATTTTCAATTGAATTCTTACATACACACCACAATAATGATGAATCACTTGGTCTCATACTCATATATGTTTTACCAATTTTTCAAAAATCTTCCAAATAGGAATTCGGTAAAAATATCAAGAATTCCTGTACCAGAAGTAGGTCATTCACTAGGTTAGGACCCTCATCTGACAATTTTTCAAACACTGTTAGCATTGGAATTAAGTATGAATTCTGAGCATCCCCATACCAAAAGCATGTCATTCACTGGCTAGGCCTAATATTACTATTAACTTCATGATTAAAGGATCATCATAAATTATAATGCCTAATTCTATAATTTGTATATGTATAAGCACTATCAGAAGTCACTGCATCAAAAAATGTGAACAGAAGAATTACACATCCCAAGAAGTACTTATCTACCTACAGTATGGTATGGAATAGTACCACACCATACCTACAACACAAAGCTTGCACTAGCAGCAACTGTAGAGGGGGTGCATTCTCACTTCTTCCCCTTCGTCTCGTTTTTTATCAATGACATGTTATACCCATTCATTCCATCACAAGATTGACTAAACTCAGTTCACACACTGAGTTAGTACTCCCACAGGGCAAAGCTTTCTAGCCAACAACAATTTACAGCCACCGGTGTATTTTCAAGGTGTACACATTGCCACCTTAAATTTTCAATTACTATTTATAGCCCTACCACAAGAACGGCCAAAACACAGCGGCATCCCCCCTGCTGTTGCTGTCTACCCAACAACAATTGCCGATTGTGACTATATTTTAAAGGTGAGTTCTTATGAAGTCTCCCTTTTTCAAATATTTTACTTGGCACAGGCCAATTTTTTCAATTGACTATTTACAAGCCTACCAAAAGTTGTCCGAAACTCAGTCAACAGACTGTGTGTGGCATCTGCCCTACAGCTGCCGTCTAGCCAGCAATACAATTGGCAGCCACTGGTATACTTTAAGGGTGAGTTGTTATTAACTCACCCCTTTTCGATTATTTATCTCTGCACATATAATTTTTTTCAATTGAATTCTTACAGCCCTAACATGAGAACATGCCAAAACTCAGTCCACGGACTGAGTTTGGCATCTTCCCTACTACTGCCATCTAACCAACAACAATTGGCAGCGGTAAGTGTATTTTCAAGGAGAGCTCTTATGAACTTTGCCTTTTTCAAATATACTCAGCTGAAGTCATTTTTTCAATTGAATATTTAAAGACCGTCCACGGAAACATCTGGGAGCTGCGGGATCTACTAACTTAACCAATAACATGAGATCCTTTAGTTTAGCGGCTTTTCCATGTTCTTTTTGGTTCCTTGTATTTGACGCCTAATATTCGCTTAATTTCTCCGTCTTTCAGAAAACTTCCGTATAGTTTAGTGTATTTACAGCAAACAAGCGATTAGGTCATTGTCTTGCAACTAAAATTATATTAGTTCATTGTAATGCAACTAATATTTTTTTAGTTTAGCGTATTTTCACTTAGTTCAGCATATATTTTTTTAGTTTTATGTCTTACACATTAGTTCGTTGTATGTGTAGAATACAGGCCAAGGAGTTAAAAGGACTTCACCGAGTCACTAAGCGTGATCTGTGTGAACTTTGTTAAATCACTGACATTTATATATTATATACATAATAACAGATAATAAACACACGTGAAATTTTGATGTAGGGAAAGATCTAACGTGCAAGCTCCACCAGACTATCGTTCACGGGATGGTTAAGCAACGAGGCATACTATCTTCATGTGCTAGTTCGTCGTCGCCCCCTGAATGTCGGATGACGGCATTCATTTTCGTCCTCGTTTTTGCTCGAATGCAGAATATTTCTGCTAACCAACCCAATCAATCAATCGTGAATTTCTTGCCTCGTGACAAGGACAAGTCAGATAGAATGTCAAATTGTGAGTGAGCGCAAAGGAACGTGCAAGCAGAAAGTATTGGTGGGGATGAGTAGCTTCGTTGGTAGTGTGTGGATGATTAGCTTCGTTGGTAGTTGGGATACAGACCCGTAAATTTTGTCCATTTTAGAGGACGGGGTGTTCATTCCATCATTGTGGTTTGCTGCCGCATGAGAGTCATTGATGCTCTCACCAGCATGAAAAAAGCAAGCATAAGGGCTTGGTACAAGCCCAAGCAAGGCAGTTAGAACGCTTTCACTCAAAGCAGCAAGCACATATTAGGTATTCTTGTTAGGGGAAGGGCAAGAGAGGGGAATTGAAGAGATAATTTTAATATGGTTGGTTGGTAATAAGCAGAATGAAGTAAAATAATTCATGTTACTATTTTTGATTTCTATTTGATGGCACTTTTCTAGAGAGCGTAACAGTTATTGTGTCGGGCGGATGGACTACACAGTTGTTTAGTGGTGATTCCATTGATTTTATAAAGTTTATTTTCTAATCTCTCTGAGGGTGTACACTGTTCTCTGTCTCTCTCAAGAGGTGTCAATTCTCTGTCAATAGAGACGAAGAGAGAGGGCTGACATTGCTGCTCATTGCTGACATCCTGCTGAGGGAACGATGAGAGGGAATAAGTTCACGCTTCCCAGCATTATCACTGTGAATTTTTCTATACCACCAAACCACTTCGTTGAAGCCGCTCAACCATCCTTAGGCTGAGTATTGCTTGCCTTGATGGTATAAGAGATCAAAGAAGATGAATGGCATGTTTCGGAGCAAAGCCCGATGTAATGGCTGATATTTGGATGAGGATTGACCCAGAAAATACGATGCGTGCTGGTGTCCATCCTAAACACATGACGTGGATATTTTATTTTCTGAAGCTCTACAACTCAGAAGCAGTAAATGGAAGGAGCGTAGATGGCGTTGATGAAAAGACATTTCGGAAGTGGACATGGCTTTTTATTGAAGCAACTTCGTACCTTGAGTATCCGGTGGTAAGACGCCCTGCTGCTCGTTCACAGCTGTTTCCAGTGATTTTGAACTATGTCCGCTGCTCCACTTTGCTATAAGATATCATGGGATAATAGGAAAAGTGGCGACAAGGGATGCCCTGCAAGGCTGACAGTTGATGGGACTGACATGCCCGTACAGCATCGGTTTGATCCAAAATATTTGTCTCACAAGTTTAACAGCAATGACCTAAAATACAAGCTTGGTGTTTGCATTCAAACAGGAAATATAGTATGGATAAATGGGCCGTTCCGGCCGGTTTCCATGATATTGACATTTGTCGACAAGCTCTTATTGGGGCACTGGATGAGGACGAGGTTGCTGAAGAGAACCTCATTACCTGAAAATTCCAAAGGATGCAAAGGATAGGGAGGAATGGCGTATGAAGACCAACGTACGATCACGTCATGAAACATCAAACAAACAATTGAAAATATTTGAGATACTCCGGAAGCAGTATTGCCACGACTTGAAAAAGCATTCTTCAGTCTTCAGGGCTGTAGTTGTGATTACCCAGCTTAGCATTGAACATGGTTCTCCGCTCTAATTGATGCCCAACTACCAAAAATATCAACAATGAACCATACATGGATCAGAAATCATTTTTGAAAGCTCATTTGCATTAGGCAGATGGGGGGAATTAAATTAATGCCAGCTATAAATTATTTGGTATTACCCCTTATTTAATTTCATTTTACAATCACAATTAGTTGAAGTTACTTCTGTCATATAATCGAGTTTAGCTATTACTTTGATTTAGGAGGGCGTTAGCATTCTTGTTGTCTCCATCTTACTATACAGAGCGCCCTTCCCAATTTCTACGCCAAAACTCTTGAGGCGTTCAAAGAGTGCCAATGGGTTGATCATTCTCTCTATTGCATGTAAATACTCTTTTAGTCTATCATATGTTATACTTTTGTAAAGACCATGGCACAAATGTTAACCACAACAACTATGCTGGTACCTCATCAATGGCAGTACCTTACGTCTCTATTTTACACTTGTCCACAGTTTCAGCAACCAACAAATTAACATGGTAATACTGACTATGTTGGCAAGTATTTTGAGTTACTAGTGATCTTATTTTAATACATGCTGCTCTAACAAATGTTAATAATTGATGCATGTCAAATGTCAACTGGCATCCATACCCATGCCTTTGATTTGGAGGCAAAGAGTCCGTCATACACTTTCATCCTTTTGTTGTGTATGCACAAGAGTTTACAATTGGGCAGAGAGAAGAGACGTATTTCCGATCGGTCAAGTACACGTCAAACACTCCGTTGTGTGCCTTGTGGCTAGGTTGGTACAATTTGGAAATGACAATGTCACTGGCATACGTCTTCGCTTTGACAAAACGTTCTCCATTTTCAATTGGAAAGGAGGATCGTCATTCGTTCTGTCAGCCAATGTGGTGGTGGTGGCGGACACGGCCGAGGACACATTCCAAACTTCCAAAACTCTGCTGCCATCACCGCTGACAACCCAATGCCTCTGCAAATGGTACACCATGGAGGTAACCGGTGCCGAGTGATAGGGTACAATTTGCAGCGGTTCAGATGACAAGGTGGTGGGGGGAAAGCATGGATCCCGGCAGAGGCGATTCGTCCTTGTCCTGTTTCGGATTCGGTCCGTCATCGCCATCATTGTTGTTGTCACGACATCTTCTCGTCTTTTCCTGCTCCCGAAGCTCCTCTCGGCTCCAAGCCCACACGGAAACGAGCAACATCCCCTCCTATTGCTCCAACAACACGGCCGCCCTCCCAAAACGATAGTGTTTGGTCCATATCATGCCCGCCACATCGAAGGAGGCCACATCGTAGAATTTGATGGTTCCGTCGTCGAATCCGAAGGGTGCGACGGCATTTCCATCGGGAGAGGAGGAGACTAGCGATGCCAGGGGTCTCATGTGAGACATGTAGGATTTGAAGAATTCAAGACATCGTGATGGATGGAGAAGTTTTGTTGCTGCTGGACAAAAATGTCAAATTGAGTGATTGAGACCGAGATAGACTATCATGGAGCAACTATGGAGCAGTGTGTTCTGCCTTATGGTACTTGAAGGGTACTTGAGTACCATACGTCTAGCAGTTCTTTCCCTCACGGTCGATTTTCCCAAGGAGATTTCATGCTCGTGCCTCACAAGACGATCCTTTCAACTTTTGCATTGAACTACACAATGCAACTTTAAACTGCAAAACGGCCGTCAAACTACTAAAACGGCAGTAAATAGATCCTGAAAACTAAAAAAATGGGTTTTCTGTCCATCGAGCGACGAATATGCAAATTTCTATACAGCAAACTACGAAAACGCGTTTTTTGATCCTCTAAACTAGGCGGAGCAATTTTTTAATCCTATAATTTATGCCGAAGCATTCCATTCTACTCTTTATTACTCCGATGCAACTTTTTGATCCATTGAACCGAAATATATCCAATACCATTTATTTTCGTCCATTCCCGCAGCTCCCTGAACCTCGGCCCACTGACTGAGTTTGGCACCCTGCCTATGGCTGCCATCTCTCCAACAACAATTTCAGCAGTGGGTATATTTTTGAGGTCAGTTCTTAAGAACTTTACCTTTTTTACAATTGTTTTGACTACATCTAATTTTCAATTGAATAGTTACAGACCTACCAAGGGAATGGCCAAAACTCAACCACGGACTGAGTTTGGCATCCTGCCTCCCGGCCTGGGATCTACATTCTCCCCCCTTTCAATCCATCTTCTTCCAGGGTCAACAGGTTATTAATTGTCCCCCAAATACCACATGATCTTATCTGAGCATTCCTAGGCAGACTTATTCTTCTAGAGTTGATTACATCAGCATGTCTTGGTACCAGAACCTTTGGAACCGTGACTTTCTGCATTGTCACCTTGGTCTCGGCTTTGGTCTTGCAATTCATAGCCACACCAAGTGACGTGACACCGAGTCCAAGTGACACCAAGTGAAACCGAGTGACACCACGTGAAACTGAGTGACACCAAGTGAAACCGAGTGAACCACGTCACTCGGTTACGCGAACAAGTAAGGCCAAGTCGGAGAAACGGGCTAGTTTTGAAATTTTCCTTATCCCGAAGTACCCGTGCGTGACACCGGTTCACACCGAGTCCGTGGTTTTCCAGGAAGTTGCAGGTTCAAAAAGGGGTTTTGCGGTATCTTCTGGTTCTCTTGCGTTTTGAATCAACGCTAGTTACGTACATACGTCGAGATTGTTCATTTCTCTTGCTATGTATTTAGACCCCTTGCAGCCCTGGGGTCTATTTTTTTGTATTGGGTTATGATACCCCATATAGACCCCCGATCGGCGAAAAATCGCGTGCAGCCCTGGGGTCTATACGCTCTGGGGTCTATACGCTCTGGGGTCTATAAAAATAGACCCCGACTTTTTTATCGACCGGGGTCTATATTTACCGAATATAGACCCGGGGTCTATATTTCAATTTTTCGAAGGTCGACCGGGGTCTATATTTTTTATGGGGTCTATATTTTTAATTGTATGAGTTCCTCCTGTTGATTTCCACGAATAGCTTCACGAGCCCCTCTCCGACTTCAGGAAACTTTGGTCTGCTCGCTCAGTTGGTTCATCGTAAATCTGAAAAACAAAAGCTCACGTGTTCGGTTCCCAGTGTGTACGTCTCATCTTAATTTATTCGAAATGGTCTCCGTGGAAATAGACCATCGCGATCAAAAATATATATCCTAGGGCTGCGCGCCATCACGAGGGTCTATTTTTTATTCTCGGAAAAATGGACCCATAACCCATCAAAAATATAGACCCCCAAAAATAGACCCCACGGCTGCAAACGGTCTTAGGTAGAACTCATGTGTCACATTGTACACCAAATGGTCTTAGGCTGGTTGCAGCCACGGTTGCTAATTTACCCTCTAGTCCCTATTTTGTCACCTACTTACGAAATGGTAACTAGACCCCCAATCCGCCGGTGCAGCCACGGTAAGAATTCGTGAAAGTTGCCAAAAAAATGGCCAACTTAATTTTTTGGCAACGGGTTCCTTTTCGGGCTGTATTTAGTGAACGTTGCTATTTCAATTTTTCAGGCACTAAAAAATGCAAACTCAGATATTTGGTGTCTACACGAATTATATACGAATTCCTTTGTGATCACTGAAATGTCCCTCCAGGCTCCTCCAGGTCACTTCAGACCTCCGCCCAACAAGCAATTCCCCAACAGTCCCCCAATCATTTGACCCGTGATGATGGTGGCGAATGGGAGGCTTCGTCGCGTCAATGAGTTAGACAACAGTGGAACGAGGTTGTAGGTTTGGAAGGAATTCGAAAGGAGTGCTTTCCCCCGTCGCCCGTATCTCATCCCTCGCCACGGCGTCGCACATTGTCACCGCCGCCATTGCAAAATGATTTCCCTCCTCACCGTGAAGATTGAGCTGTTTTCCACTTCTGCCGTCTCTCCCAACACATGCTCCTCGTCTAGCCCACTTCTCAAGACAAGACGTCCTTGATGACTTGAATCCACGGGAAGCAAGGCCCCCCTCTCCCTCTCCACCCTCTCGGCCACTTCTCTCCACTCCTCCTCCCGCCTGGCGCTTTCTAACACCGCCCCCTCCCTGTGTGCTGCTTCCACCACGTGCTGGAAGAGACGTTGGACGTCGGCGAAGGTGTCGCGATGATGGCGTGCGCCGATGGCATTTTAGCCCAAGTCGTAGGAGAGCATGAGGTGTTCGGCTATGGCCAAGAGGCCGTCTTCGTGGTCACTTAGGGCGTTTACCATGAGTTCGGGGGTTATTGCCGGTTGTTGTTGTTGCTGTTGTTGTTGCGGGTCATTATTGTTGGTATACTGCCCCGATCACTTCTCTCTCTAGAGGGAGAGAATGAGTGTGCGATAGGATAAGGAGAGAGATTCACAAGTTTGGGTTGTTTTGAGGTTGGTCGATGAGTTGTCGGATGCCACATTGGATGTAACAATCAACCGGAATACATTGGTATACAGTTCTATTTGGAAAGAGAGAAAAGCCGGGGCAGTTCATGTGATAAATGCTTGGCTGATACTATACAAAAACGTTTAGTTGAGTTTAAAATTAATTATACTTTTGTAAAGAGAGAGAAGCAGGGGCATTTTCATTTTATAAATGCTTGCATAATTAATGGACTTTATAATGTTAATAATAACCAGCGATGTTGCAGCTGTTAGTAGCATCTGTAGGTAGCTCATGATGGCTCTGTTTGGCCAAAACCCAAGGCTCCACGTGGAAGCATGGTTGACTATTATTTAGTAACTGTGAGTTCTGAAAAAGTGAAAAATGATAACCGTGGCCACACAGGCCTGATCTCCTGGGATGCTATAGGATAGATGTAAGATGAATACATAATAGCACTTACATAGATGTTTGTTGCTACATATCCACCTGTATTAGTTCAGACATTAATTACGTCACTGAAAACAAAAAATAATTAGAGAAAAGTAGTAGGAGTAAGTCCAATCTGTGCATCCCAGTTGCTCAGGCATTTAGAGTCCATAACTGTGCCCATCACTAAATTTCAGATAGTTCTCTGCCCACCGTAAAACACTGCAAAACACCATGACCGTCACGGACCATCCTTCACCTCCTCCGTCCCCAGCACGCAAACGGCTACCAAACACGCCGCTTCCTCCTGCGTTCACCCTCCTCGCAACGACAACATCTCCCCGCTGCCTCCGCGTTTGTTATTTCACCGCGCCGCCGAACACCCACTTGGCGGTACCAACCAACATTGGGACTCTGATTATCCCCTGCTCACCTGTGGCCGTGGTTTCGACACTCACGCCGCCGCTTCACCGAGCCCCCGCTGCCTCTACTCGGTGTACCTTCGAAAGCACCGAAGACATCGCGGCTTCAGACGCTCCACTATTCCAATCACCTGCGAAGCGTCAGAAGTCTTCCGACTCGCCTTGTTGTCCTCCTTCCGATTCGATTTCATCGTTGCGTTCTTCCGAGTCAACGCCTCACATCCGTCGTATCGGTGACATTCCTGAGTCATATTTTGCCGAAGACAACGACTCGGACTTCGACGAAGAGATAGCGAATGATCTCGACATGGAGAACCCCACCATGTTGGTAGACAGGACAACAGATCCCAACAAAATGTCCACCAACAGGAGGGCCATCCTGTGTAACCATGTATTGATGTGGGCTAGGGCAGATATGTTGTCTCTCCAACCTCCCATTCCTTCCTCCGACGACAAATTCAAGCAAAAATTCTCTTCTCAAACCCATAAACGGTTCATGGAGAGTCGTCAGTCGAGCTCCTCCATTGCAAGCACAAACAGCGGAGCTCGCAGCACTCGTTCTTCTCTATCATCCATCGATTCTCCTGCTGACACTTCGCAGAGTGCACAATTAGCTCCGTTAAGTCGTTTGATGTTTGAAGACATCATTCAAACGAAGGTGGGTGACAGTTTTAAACTCTATGTTTCCAAGGTTGCTGTGTCGAATACCTCAGGATGGTGGTCTGACACCTTTATACATGTCGCTCAAGTCTCTCACTTTCGACCGTTCGCATGCACGCCAGGGATTTTTATGTTATGGAAATCCAAATCTCAAGTGATACCCAGCATGTCGATATCGTTGCAGGAACACGTCAATGCCTCTTCTCCGGAGGCAATTCGATGCCAATGATGGTTTTGCAATCTCCTTCGATGGTGTACAGAAATTCGATGGTACACCATTTACAATCCCCATCTCTTGGCGTCGGTTCATCACGAGTGCCTACGACTTGATCTTCTTTGGGCGGCAAAGACGTCCAGCCGTGTTTTTACCTACGTGTTCCACAGAAAAGGAACCCTGACACCATCGGTCAAACATTTTGTGTTCTTGCAAACGAGACCATTGGGGATTATGCATTGGCATACTCGTTATACACCGCTTACCTTTCCGGTTGGTGGTTGTCAGTGGACGCACTGTTCGGGATTTGCATAACAATCCCGACAGTCTTTGTAGCTTCCACAACAATCAACAAGAATCTAGCGAGTTCTTTTCCGAGTTCGATCGTTACTGCAAGGATTGCCTCGATGGCGTAGTTGATGGATGGAAGGACTATAGTAGTCCACTCATTGATATTGTGACGTTCGACAAGTGGGTTGACCAGGTAGAATCATGTTTTCCAATGCTGTGGGCCCACCTGTGCAATCTACGTGAGGTATACGGTGGAAGAGGTAAGACGAAGAGAATCATAAGGACAGTGGGGGCACGACGTAGGCAAGTCTTCATTTCAATGCTCGCCCACAAGAGAATGCAGAATACTAGATCACTGCAGCATTGGGCATTGATCTTATCAATTGCCCTCAAGTCCATGGGAGTTGGCTCTTCTGCCCTGAACGTCACCAACTATTTTGGTATTGTTGTATCTTCTTCGAAACGCGACTCATTTATTAAAGAACTGTACGAGGGAATTCAGCAGAGGCAAGTTAATCTGCTTTCGAAAGAAAACTTCATAATCTTCGTAGTTGATAACTTCCAGAGGGGTCAACGCCTCAAACAACAGCGAGGTGGTCACTCATCTTCCTTTCTGAGTGGTACTAATCAATTTGCCCAGCTCCCACGACGATTTGAGGAAGACAAATTCCAGGGTTTTAAACCAATAACAGAATTGTCTTTTGACTTGAACCAATCCATCGTGTCACCCTTCGGCATGCCGGCATACGAAACGATGGAGTATTTAGATCACGCTTCCTTTTTTGAAAAGCATTCCTCATTCACCTCCGCATCAGATGTGGACATCACAGGAGCACGTGTGAGGGCCTATTCCAAACGAGGTGACGTGTGTAGGGAGATCCTTGCCATTAGTCTAGTTGCAGGTACCCTGGCAAACGATGGAGCATCAAAATTCATCCGGAAGTACACCTGTGGATCTTCGTTAGATAATTTTCTGACGCTGCACAACGACAAAGAAGTATCAAATCTACTTGTGAACTGTCATTCATTTAGAAAAGAGGCAGTTCTCTTTTGGAATAAGGATGCCACCAACGTGACATTAATGAATATTTTGGGGTTGATTGGCGTTGACGAGGCATCTTCCACCGAATGTGGAGGCATCGCCCTTGATCTTCTTAGGCGTAACGGCGTTTTGGTATACAATTGGAGTAAACGACTATGGGTGCTTGCTGAGAACTGGGAGGACAAGGTGGTAGTCCTCTTCGGTGATGTCAAGACTGTGGATAACATCAACTTTATCGAGGATATGATTAAGAAATCTCCACGAAATATAGGATCGCACGAAGACCAGTTAGCAATTTTTGAAAGAGCACCGAGCAGGATCGTTCTTGTTCCTGGTGATTGGCACACTGGTCTGGCCAAACTGATTTCAATTAACAAGATTTTTTATGATGGGTTTTGGAAGTGTTTCATAAACTTCTTGGATGGAAAACGTTGGGAAGGATGCTAGGAAGTGTTACTATCAGAATTGTCGTCTAGTCATGCTGGTAAATCATATGTTGACAGGCGTCATGTTCTCAGAATTCTTCTCCACGAACTACATTCAGTTGAAGAATGCGTACGATGATTCCAACTCCGACAATATTCATTCAAATGCAAATTTTTACACATTCCTCGCGACCTCGTTCACGACGTTCCTGAAAAATAATCAAGTGTCGACTGATCAATTTCTCAGGTTGTGTTCTAACTTTTTGTTGATGTCAAGAGATCTATTTGATTTCATCGATGCCTATAGAAATTCAGACTCTGTGTTCATCGAGTTGTATTATGAACGATTTGCACCTGTCTGGAGAGTACTTGGCCAACATCGATATCTAGAGCGTGTATGGAAACAGATGGAGCAACTATACCTAGACATCGACTACGAGAAACTACAGATAATTCGAATGAGTCGTACTGTCCGACGATACGATTGGTCCACGGGAAAGCATGCAATCGCACAAGACGAGATGATGGAATTAATTAACCGATGGTATAGTTTGTTCCCTATGCCTCGGACACTGAAAGGGTTTGTTTGAGAGAGTGTGCAGGTTGGATTGTCTTTAACTTGTAAAATTTTTGTGAATGAGGCATGTAATCTCACAGATTTTCGAGTACAGCCCCCACAAGCTGCATCACAGCGTTTTGATGAAAAGACGACTGCTTTTGTGGTTGAACTACTTTGTTTGCTAGAAGCAGGCCGATTTCGCCATAATCGTCAATTCAATGGAGGTTTTATTGCAAAACCAGCTAACGCAAATAAAGTGAAAACAAAGTGAACCTTGAAAAGGGTTGAAGACAATATGCGTGGTGAGGAAAATGAGCCTGTCCATGATATGTGTCACACCCTCCGTCAAGCACTTGCACCTGGTGAAAGTTTAGCGGAACATGCACTTCATATTGATGTTGAAGGACATGGGACGGAGGACAACTCTGATGTGGACGATGCAGCTTCGACGTTGTTTGACGAGGAATTTGTTGCTGCTGCGATGAATGCTGTTGGCGATGGCGCTGGCGTGTCGTTAGTACATTGGGCGACACTATTGAAGATGATGAGGATATGGTCGAAGAGAACGAAGAAGACATCATCGCGTTGGCTCGACAAATGTCGAAAGATGTAGCTAAAACGGCTTCAATATGCTGAGCTTGGAAAATGTATGGAAGAGGGGTGCTGCACAACTTGCTAAAGACAATATTAACAAAAAGAGGGTTGGTGGTAGGCGTAGGCTTGAACGTAAACTGCAGCTTGCTCGAGCCATAGCCAGAGCAGAAAAATCGATTTCAGAGTCATTGCAGAAAATGCAATTCCAAGAAGAGGAAGGACAAAATGATAGTTTTCCATGGAAAGAAATGAGAAAACGAACCACGAAATTCAAATAATATGTGTTGCTCTAATTATATATATATTTCAAGTTTAATCAAAAACAACATTGTATTTCTTCTTATGTGTATCTTGGAACACGTTGACGCCATACCAACTAGTGACGTAATCAAATCGGTACACAAATTTACTAATCATACCATCTCTTTGTCTAAGACTGCCACGTAAAGGGGTGGTGTCACGTTCTGTTGGTGCATTGATTGGTGTCCCATTCAATTTGTCAAACCAACGCATTTCACGAGAGAGTCTCCAGTGAACCAAGTTTTGAGATACAACATCTATTGAAATGATGTCTGCCGCAATCAACTGCAAAAAAAACTGCATACTTCTCCTTTTGAAATAGTGGACTTCTTGATATCGAATAATCCTTCGATGGCTTTATTGGAGTCCCACACCAATTGTATAAGACTATTACAGAAGGCGGATAGATCGTTTACATTGCCTACCAGAGGAAATGCATCACGAATGGTTCCAGAATTAAACCACCGAATAGCCGTTTCCAAATGCACAGGTCGAAACATCTTGTCCCATTGTCCTGTGCATATGAAACACGAATTAACGCAGTCAATGCAGTCTTCATTGTTATGTTGACACGACTCCGCTTCCATTTCTCCAGTAGCTGATAAGTGCTCTAGTCTCCTATGTACGCAGCCCCAATTCAGACATATGAGCCGCAACATTGTCACTGTATGATTGTGAAACATTGTAGCTACCATCCGTCTCTGGGCATTTGTTGTCTGGTCCCCTCTGTATTGTGGAGTGGTGTTTTGAGAGAAAACAGTTGTGTTAGAGTTTAATAACTCATTAGTCTGTCCGTCATGAGGTGAAGAAAGGTTAGGATCAAATCGGCGTAGTTGGGCCGTTACAGCGTTGAAGACGTAGTCACCGAATCCAATGATGAGAAGACTTGTAGACCGTTCGCCGTGTCTAGACAGACGTCCAATGCGTTGGCGCCATTGCATCCAGTCATGGCACCAGCCCACATTAATTTGATAAACCAGCAATGGATGATCGAAGCCAACATCTATTGCCGAAGTACCAAAACATCCAACAACCCTGTCAGTATCGTAGTCATCCCACATCTCCCCACTACAAAATGCTCTACACCGTAAAACTTTGTCACTTTGTTGAGGTCTCCATGAATCTCGACAACATCTAGATCAATGTCCGCTGCGTCCATCGCAAGTTCGGTTGATTGGTATATCTTGTGGCACTCTGACTTAGAGCTACAAAGCACCACGAAAGACCCAATCCTTGATGCCTGAATTTGTTCCTTCTCTTTCAATTGTGATTGGACATGGTCCACTATCAATCCAGGAACGTAGCGATTAGGCTCCTCGCTGAATTGTAACTTGAGGACGATGTTTCGTTGCCTGAATGCTTGGGTGGGAGCCCACACAATGTTATGTGGTTGAACCTCGATCCCGTGATTTGAAAGAAGATGTCTTGACATTCCCTTGACCAAGTGGCAGTGCAAGCCATTATGTAAGGACGAATAGGACTCTTGAATAGTTTCTTGAGGAATTTTCCAAGATTCATTATACAGTCCCGGAATCCAACACCCTGCAGACAAAATAGATGCACCTCATCAAATTGGAAGGTCCGTAGAGTACTTCGGTCACGGCAATTCAGGAGACACTGCTGGAAATCCCTGTTGTCCGCGATGTACTGTGGTGAGGTGAGTACAATGATGGTTTGGTCTGTGTCTGCTTTCACTTTCGGTGAAGTAGGTCGATGACCGACTTGCGGGCAGAATCACCAGCGCAATGCTCATCCAAATGGACAACAAGCACAGGTCCATACGTTTCGTCGTAGTCTTCCATCTTCGCTTGGACCGACGCGGTGAGAGCAAGCAATGGAATGCAGATGATTCCAATTGCACCTTCGTATGCAATGCTCATCCTCATGGAATGAGACTTACCTCCTCCCGTCACGTCCACGTTCAATACGAAGCCATTGCAACGTTGATCTTCATGGAGGGTACCGACGGCGAGTAGTTGTTGCTGACGTAGACTTGTCCTCATCCTCCATTTACGTTGAGAAAGAGCTTGGCGCAGCGCCATATCGTCGGACGGCGTAAATGTAGACATCCTGACGCTGGCTTGGCGGGCAATTGGCGGCAAGCGTTGCAGGGCCCGGTGACAGTGGTTGTACAGCACGGTCGCGGCATGATCACTCGGTCCCACGGCAGGGCGAGTAGTCGAAAGGTCGACAGCGGAAGCGGCGGGGCGGCGGGCGGCGGCGACTCCCTGGGAGACCTGCTGCTGCTGCAGCGCCGTTTGTGGGTAAATAATGGCGCCGGGAATACCGGCAAGGTGCAGAGAGCCGCTCTGGGGTTGTAGAAGGCGGGACCGTAAGCGGTCTGGACAAAAACGGGCTGCGCACCCGGCGGCAATGTATTAGGGAGAGGAGGTGCCAGGTTCATGGTGATCCCGTGATGGCAGTTCGGTGGAGAAAAATAGTGGTGGGCACAGTTGTGGACTATAAGGCCCGGAGCTTTATGCTGGTACGGTTGTCCCATACTCCTATTTTTCTGTCCTAATTAATTTATTTTTACGTTACGTAATACATTTACGTTCTCTCAGTATTTACCAGCATGAAGCAACATCGGTGTGACCGTGGCTGCATTACATTGATCGGTAGCCATAATTTTGGTAGTCGTATACTCCGACGGTCACCAAAAAAAATTGGTAATCGAGAAAATAGTAGCCGTGGCTGCAACCAGCCTTAGCTTGTACAATACGTTTCCGAGGTCGTTGTGCGCCGTTGTGCGTTCGGCCAAAGTCAATCCGGTTCTGCCATGAATGAACCCAGACGGCGTCTATTTCTCCCGTCCCTGAATCCACAAGGGCGCATCGGCGGCAGCAACAAGGACAGGCCCCTCGCAGGCCCCTCGCCGGAAAATGCCGACGACAACGCCACGCAGTCCTCGTCCTCCTCGGCGTCCGCGAACACTCGCCGCACCGGCTCGAGACCGGCACCCACCGCGGCAGCCGCCGTAGCCGGCGAAGAGCATACATCCACGTCGCTCTCCACCACCCAGTCGTTCAAATCCGAACGAGTTCTGCGCTACGGCGAAACGGTCGACTCGCTGTTCTGTCTCCACGACGGGGATTGTGACGAGACCGCGCGCAGGCAGAGAACGTTATGCGAGGAGATTTGTTCGGGCGAGAAGAGCGGGGATGCCGCGGCGTGGAGGGAGGCGCTGGCGTACACGTTGGGACGGGGCTTGGCTGGGTTGGAGGGAATGGGCGATGGTCATGTCGGTGAGGTCATTGCTGTCTCGGCATGAAGATGCCTCTTGGTGAATTGTCACCTCGTTTACAAACTACTCGTTTGCTTCCACAATCATTCACGCAGGAAAACGATTGATCAATCTTCACAGACGGGCCACATCTCGATTTAAACTCTCCAATGAACTCGAAACTTCAACCCACGACGAAGTCTTGAAAATTTGGTTACTCTATGCCGTCGTATTATTGCTGTATGACACCACCAGCGCCGCCAAAGATACATACAAACACATTCAACGATTGCTCTTCCCGAACGACTCCAGGAAGTTTACCGCAGCGCTATTCTCACAGACCTTGTTCGTGGCCGACAATGATCAAAACAAAATACAGAAATTGATGACGGAGTTTTACTATTGAAACAATCCATACGAGATGGACTGACACCGGTGGATGCAGTAGAAACACAAATTAAAGGGCTCGAACGAAGCGGTTTATTGCAGTCGAGGATTAACGCACCGGTGCGGCAGATTGCTCTGCCTTCTTTGTCCAGAAAATTGGTGCCAGCGATTACCGAACGAGAGTCATCGGTGGTTGACCGACATGATGGAGACTATAATCGTCAGCCCAACAGTAAAAATCTTGCTTCAATGCAGCAGACTTCTTCAGATAAGGCAGACGAAGTAACTGATGCCGAAGGCCACGAAAAAGAATCAATGAACGCTTCCCATCAAAGATCTAAAAGAGGCACGGAAAACACTTCTCAAAGACTCATTCACTCCAACGCCGAAGGCACCAACTCCTTCCGAGCAAAACTAGAATCGAGAAAAAAGCGCAGAACCGATCGGATCGTCGCACTTTCAACCAAAACTCGAAAAAAAGAGGTTTCGATATCAGCAATTCTATCTCAAACCGTGATTGACGAAGGAGACAGCGATGAGGACGGCGACGCTTCCAAAAAGAATCAAACAGCAATCAGTGATGCTGCACTGGCCAACAATCTTGATTCTAACACCACGCCGGATCATGTGGAAGGTGACAACTGGCCGGAAGAAGGGACGATACTGACAACAGCACCGGACAGTGATCAGGCGAGAAAACATTTCAAAGAAAACATTAGCCCCATTGACGAAGAGGGAACGGCGTCCGTCAAAGATTTAGACCTCGGGTATCTTTTGAATTGGGATCCATCCAAACGAGAATCGAAAAAGAAAGTTACTATTGTCGATGATAGGTCGCGGGGAGAAGGAAAGAAGTCGACCGCTCCAAAGATCACGAGGAATGACTTGGGATACATGATGAATTGGGAACCTTTTCCGAAGCGACAGGAGGGTGATTCTTCGTGTAGTAGCGAAGCTGGTTCATCAAAACATGCTTCTCAGAGTCGATTAGCTCAACAAAACATGTCCAGAATTGACGAGGAAGCAACGGATGCATCGCTGACAGGAGGTGGGGACAACGGGATAACGGCTCAGTCTGGATCCACCTGTTCGAGCCACGGAAGTCGAAATTCTTTACGACAACAGAGCAGAACTTCATTGGAAACAATTGCAAGTTCCAAGTCCCACGGCGAAAGCAGAGACAATGCTAAGTCCACAACTACACTAGATTTGCCACAAGTAGAAAAATCGTTTTTGCCACTAATCGAAAAGAACAATATTATCACTGTGGCGAATCAACCATATGCCAAACTCGGTGTCATTGGGAAGGAGGCTCATGTAAAGTTTACAGGGCACTCTCTCAGGATTGCGATGTGGTGGCGCTCAAAAAAGTCAAACTCGATGGTTTGAACAAGGCTGCCATCGATGGATATGCTAACGAAATCGCACTACTGAAACGATTAAAGGGCAACCCTGCAATCATACAGCTCTACTCTTCCGAAGTCGATTTAGAGAAAGTCGATCTATCTTGTGATGGAATTGGGCGAGGTAGATCTCAATTATGTTCTTCGTCAGCAAGAACTCATGTCATCCAAACAGGGCAGGGGAGAAGATCAGCTTTGAATATGAATTTCATACGGCTTACATGGCAGCAGATGTTGACGGCAGTTCACTCTATTCACGAAGAACGCATTGTTCACAGTGACTTGAAGCCTGCGGTGAGAACTAATGGTTTCGATGCAATCTTTCTTTTATTCTACTGACATAGCCTTACAATTCACACTTGCCTCCCACTTAATCCGATATAGAATTTCTTGTTTGTTCGTGGTGCTCTAAAACTGATTGACTTTGGAATAGCAAAGGCGATCGAATCACAGGACACCACAAATGTTTACAGAGAGACTTTGAGTGGAACGCTGTCTTACATGTCGCCCGAGGCCATTATGGATACCACGACGAATTCAAATGGTGTCCGTATGAACAAGTGTGGTAGAGTGAGTAATGGATTTTTATGTACAAACTGGCTGGTGCGTTTTTCCCTCACTGTCATGTTTTGCTTTCCAAAGGCTTCCGATATCTGGTCTCTTGGATGTGAGTGTTAGTAATACATTCTTTCTTCGCGAAACTGCCAATTCCTAACACAACCCTTTCTCTGCTCTTACCAAGGCATTCTGTACCAGATGGTGTATGGAAAGACCCCGTTTGCTGATTGTCATGGAATCCCGCAGAAAGTTTTAGCTATTACCAATGCAAACCACGTGATTGAGTTCCCTGACGATGTTGATGAAGCTGCAATTGATGCCATGAAATTATGCCTAGAGAGAAATCCAAAGCTTCGTGGAACTATTGTAGGGAAGAATGGTTTGTTGAATGAGCATATCTTTTTACATTCCAGGACGAAACGATAGCGTGTTTGATGCTCCAACTCTTCATTTCTCAAATCCAATATTACTTATTACTCAAATTAATTATAACATTTATGATAGATGCTGGATAAATAGTACTCAATCTGAGTCTTCTGAGATCCCTCGACAAGCAACGAAGCGAATTCAGCGAGACCCTCCTTAATGACTGCGGATTGCAATTGCAAAGTTAGTTAGCTAAAATCAATTGAAGTCGGACATCAGCAACGAGCACACGCATGCATCGAACTCACCACTAATGCTAGAACCTTGCAGCTTCAATTGGTCTCTCACATGCCCGTGACTACGCGCCGACCCAACACACGCAAATGATAGAATAGCACATAACCGGTGAAAGATATCTCCACCCCCTCTCAATTTCGCTCCAAGTGCAGCAACATCGACGTCGAGGCCTAGCTGTTCTGCTTCTTCGGCTTCATCGCTGCGAAAATATTGGTATTCCGATATGCGTGCCTTTTCATCGTATTTTAGACACAGTTCTATTGTTCGATCACACTTTTCCTGATGAGAGCAAACATCAGTCGAGGAGGGCAATGAGGGATTCAGAATGATTAGTTGACAACAACTTAAAGAATGACGATGCTCTCTGCACCATACACGAAAGGGCACTTACACATTCTTCCTCAACAAATTTCACCAACAACCTAGAATACGAATCGTACTTGGAATCCTTCTCAATATGTCGTGTCAAGGCATACATGACATTAATCACATTTTCTTCCACTTCCGCAAGCCACTTTTTCCTGGCATGCGCTGCTCGTTTGGCACGTTTGCTTCGTTCAGCACCGTTGGTGCCCGTCATGGCTTTCTTGGCCAACTCGCTCCCACCTTCGCTGCATGCGGCGGGACACGGAATGACGGATTTGCGTGCCATGTAGAGGGGAACAAAGTTTGAGTCCACCGGCGTGGACAAAGACTTCACATGCGTTTTTGTAGATTTGATTTGGATGGGATGGATGATTGTTTTCGGCAGTCATTTCCGTTTCCGAAGCTCCCTCCTGTGCTGACCCCGACAATGCAAAATTAAGAACCTTGAGTGCCCCTCCCCCGGAATGGACCTTTTCGCGAATGCACCGTAACATGAGTTCGATTCCCTCCTTCTCCACAAAGTCCTGCACATTGTCCGCTCGTAACAGGGAGGCAGCGAGAGCATCAAAGACATTTTCTAGGAATTCACATTCGACTTCAATCTGTGGATCGGCTTTTCTGTAAGCAGCTATGGAAAGCAGCAATATCTCCATGCCGTCCACCATTGCCCCCTCCCCACCGTTTTGTCCATTGACGGTAGCATCCGCAGCACGTGGTTTTTCGTCCCCTTCATTGAACGCCGATGTATATTCCGGACACGACGCCAATCTCGTGCCACATTGCTTCATGGAATAATCTTCATGCTGAAGAATAGTGGCCAATACCTCGGAAGCATGCAATCGTAGGACGGCGGGCGAAATGGGCGCACTTGCCGTAGCATCCTCCGCATCGGCATGATGATTGCTTGTTCCAATACGATTCAATAACCACGACAATAACTTTGTCTTGCAAAGGGACGCAACGACCGACGGGGACTCGTCGTCCTCCCCATCGGATCGTGCATGCCGCAACGCCCCCGCTCTATCCAAATCCAACAAGTATTCCAGCAGCGTCAAGGTATCCTCCACTCCCCTGGCATCTTCTTCGACAGTTTCATCGAACCGTCCTAAATTGGAGGCGAGTGCTTCCAATCCTCCCCCCTCGACAAAGGCATTCCCCAGCAAACCAATATTGTACATTCGTCGTTCCAAGCGCGTCTCCGGGGTGTTGTTGTCCTTCTCCTCGTGGAGTTGCGCCCGATCCACGTCCTCCCGCAACAACCCCGGATCCAACAATTCCACCAAAACATTAATAACGCTCATGGCCACATCGCTATTCTCATGCGACAAGAGCGCCAGGAAGGTCGCCACGGCACCGCCATCGACGATCGTTTCATACGAAGCGAGGAAGACGGCAACATTTTTAAAGGAAACGATTTCATCGTTCAATTGCACTTCGTTCATCATGAATTTCTCGGGTTCGTCAGCGTGTTGGGCGCGCAGCATCATGTTTTTGGAGTAGGTCTTGTCGAGGGCCGTGCATGCCGATTGTATGGATTTGGGGGAGTAGGCATCGAGGAGGTGTCGTGCGGAGGAGGGATGGGGGAGGTTGGCGGCTTCGGCTTGGGCGAGGAGTTCTTCTCCCGTTGGTTGTTGCTGTGGTTGTTGGCGCGGGGGGATGGCGTGCGTGGAGTCTTTGGTGGCGTCGAAGCGGACCGAGCGGGGTTTGGCAGTGACGTCATGCTGGTTGTCGTTGTCGTTGCCGTGGTCGAGTCGGACGCGCTTGGCCTCTCGCGGAACGGAGGAGGCATCGGGAGCGTCGAGGTAGTAGCCCGTGCCGAGGTGGGCCGTTCGAAACACGTAGCCTGCCTTGGAGCCGCTGAATTTCGACGACGGGAGGAATGCAGGTTTGTCAGTGTCGTTGTCGTCGTTGTTGTCGTTGCTCTTGGCTGGCACGCCGATCACTCGATCGAGCACGGCGACGATGCTGCCGTTGGATTTGGATGCCATGCTGGCGATGAGGATAGAATGATGGTAGGATGATGATGATGATGATGATGACAGTTATAGAGATTTTTTTATTTGTACTGCAAGGTTGTTTGGTTGTCGCTGTGTAGGAGTTGTCTACCTTGTCTAACGAGGAGTTTGTGTACTGTTTGTGTATGTTGGATCTCGATATAATACACCTTTATATGTTTCAACAATTCTTGTTTCAGTAGGTTTCAATTTCATACAAAATAAAAAACATGAAACAATTAGAAAGGTACGAAGGACTTTGACACCGCTCCGTATGAGAACTGCTTTCCCTTCAGTATCATAGACTATCATAGAGCATAGGACAACCGCCTGTCATCGCGAACAACCTATGCCTCGACACACGAGTGTCCTGCCGTCCCGCCCGATAACACCATTGTACAATACCGTACACAAATCGGCAACATCTCTTGCGCCTCATTCCAATCGCCAAAACAGTGCATCATGAGATTCCCCATCTTTCGCAGTCTGCAGCGCTCCATGGCCGTAGGAGCCATTGGTACGAGGGTGAGTTTTTGCCGTGAATTTTACTGCATGGTGTGCTCGTGGACAAAATGCAACCTAATGACATTCCGGTCCGTCATTCCTAGAAACCGGCCATCGCAGTGTAAGACATGCCCTACTACTCTATTCTTTGGACAATTTCTTACGACACTACTCGTCATGGTTTCACCGCAGAATCATACTTTGCTTTTCCCTAGGACGACACACGAACAATTGCTCCACCACAAGGACGAAAAGGAGGAAGGAATTGACAACAACAACAATGATGATGATGATGCATCATCCTCCACTACTACTACTCCAAGCTGTCGTCTACCCCATGGACACCACCATGCCAACCACAATCAAGGAGATGGCATCCAATTGGACAATCCAACCACATGGCCCATTAATTCCACCGAGGCACGTCAAGTCCGTCACGAGTTTGTACAGGATGGTTTTCGTAGATTGTATGCCAAGGCATCCTTGATGTTGTTGTCGTCGTCGGAGAGTGAGATTGGATCATTTCGTCATGGTACGAATCAGGATTCCGATGGAGTGGGAGCGGCCGTGCGAGAACTTGGATGGCACTTTGGTCATAGATTGGATCCTGGGCTGGATGACAGGAATAATGATGGTGGTGATGGTGGTGGTAATTTGAGTTCTGTCCATGAGGAAGATTGGATGTACCTTCCTCAGTAGGGATGATCATGCGTATCCTAGGTTTCTTACTCTACATGCATTGGTCTTGGATGGATTTATTCAATTTTATTTTCTTCTCTCTAGAGAGATGATCATGCCCACAACTAATGATACAGTGTTGTTTAATGCTTGACATCATTGGAGAGATGAATGTGGTGACTTATAGGGGCAGTGTGGGCGACTCTGGAGTTGTAATGTTCTTT
Source organism: Cyclotella cryptica (assembly GCA_013187285.1). NCBI lineage: Eukaryota > Bacillariophyta > Thalassiosirophyceae > Thalassiosirales > Thalassiosiraceae > Cyclotella > Cyclotella cryptica. Next base: position 32,105 of record JABMIG010000240.1, read on the forward strand.
TTCTGCAATGACTGTATTGTATTTTAGATTGTTTGAGCGGACAAAAAAAGATGATTAATAAGTTACATAACTTCAGATGATTCTTTCTACATATGCAATTTCGTACTTGCTGTAAGAATGTGCAATCAAAACTCTAGAAACGAGTCAGGTACTTATGCACACAGCATATATTTTGATAAATTGTGATACTCACCATTATTCACTGTCACCCATCCATCAGGGCACTGGCATCGGTCACCCACTGTAATTTCAGACCAGCATCTGCCATTGTACCATTTGGCTGCTTTAGTTCGAATCAGTCTTCTCTATGAATTATGAATTTGTTATGTTGAATTCCCATGATTTCGCTATGATTGCAGAAATTATGTAAAATACTCATTCATCAAGGTTACATAAAGATCTAACTCCTTCAAACCAAGCCAATGGTGATTATCTAGTTTACCAACATTTATTTTTATGTCACAATAAAAGTTTCAAATGCGAATAACATAAAATCCCCTTGGTTTCATTTCCCTATAGTAAAGTGGGTGTCAATCTTAACCAGTCGAATGATATTACCTTATCCAGTATACCTTCACATACTTACTCGCCATTGATGGGACAGAATCAAACACAGACCAACACCATTCATTTCATGATAGCCTGTAATACAAAGTAATACACACCATTCATTTCATGATAGGCTGCAATCCAAAGTAATACCAAATGTTGTTGCAAATAAGTACCAATGTATCATTTCATGATAGGCTGCAATCCAAAGTAATACCAAATGTTGTTGCAAATAAGTACCAATGTATGCACTTTAGGGCACAACCCACTAGTTGTACTAACATCACATGATGACAAGAGAGCTTTCCACAAATATTCAACATGCCATGTGTTCGATCATACATTGACAACCAACACTAACTGCATTGTTTTGTAGTGATAATGTTTGCAATAGCAAATGCAATATTCAAACAAGAGCATGTTGTTTGTGTGTGAGTAGGTTGAACAACTTTTCTCCCATCTATTTTGGGCTACTTTCATTTGGGAATGAGTATCTGTTACAAACTACATGGTTGGTTGTGTAAGCACTTTTCCAGTAAATTGCATAACACAAATTGGATGTAAATTTTGTGCCCAATCAGGCATCCTTTTCTTCAAAAATTGCGGGGATGAGCTAATTTTCTCAGTTCCATAAAATCCCCAAATCCAGTCTGTAAGGCTGCAGTAGCTGTTCTTATGTAAACTTAATACTTGGTAATTTTAAGATTTATGATATCGTTTTGTTTACATTAGCAGTAGGTATATAGCTGTGAGTATGGTATACTACAGTGGAGTTAAGTGCAGTAGTACACCCTCCAGGCAATCAGCATTTCAAGCCAAGGCCACGTAGGTTCCTTGTTCCCGTAGGGTTTCAGGGGAGTTCATTGTATAGTTGCATTGTTGTATCATGAATACGAAACATGACCAGCAATAAAGTAATGAGCAGCAAAATGCATCATGGTTTTATTTTTGAACTGTAAACTATATAATATTTTTGAACCTATATCTACCTTATAGATATTTTTTTGTTTTCCCAATGTCAACCTTGTCTGCTCTTACCTCATCCAGCACTGCTGGATACAGCACTAGGAAATCACAGGGATATGTTCTTCTACAATCCCCCTACCCCCTCCTGTGGACAGGCACCGGACCCTGGGGCAGGTTTTCTTTATGGGGACTCCACACTGAATGACACATCGGTGCGACATGGGGCATGCCCGTCGGTGACTTGACTTGGCTGCTGGATACCATACACTTTTTATTGAATCCTGTGGAATATAAGATACACCACACAAGGAATAAGTACCCGAAGTTTGACGTGGGAACAATACGAACGAGTTGAAAAGAATCCAACGTCTGTTTCGTATCTTTTGTTATGGATTCCCACGACAAAAGATTTTGGCGGGAAGTTGGATACTTTCGTGGCGCATCACCATCAACGTGGGGGGTCGTTTGTTTTTGTATGTGTGGTCTGATACGCGATTGTGTACCACTACAATTCCCCGTACCGTACTTACTTCTGGGCATGAGAATGATGTGCGCTATCGTTTAAGTTGGTGTTCGTCTCTACAATACCTCGTCCGCTGCCAGCGCCATTGCCACCGCCACTGCACCGCTCCCTCTCTCCCTGTGATCGAGTCATAAATAATATCACAATCATCCTACAATCATCCACTCTCCATAGTCCACAAGGCAACAAGGCCCATCGTGGGGAATCAATCTTAGCCAGCAGGAGATGCGAAGTGCGGCACTGATTCGTGATCGAGTTTGAAATAATCGACTGTAAGTAAAGCTACATGTTGGTGTGGACGAAACTTCTGATTAGTAACGTGACACTACGCAGCTCTCTGGTTATGGACGGCGTTGATGGTTATTTATCGGCGGATGGAGAATCCATTGAGAGACGGTCTCGTTTGGACTCTGATTTGGCAACCTCTCAACGATGTTGATGGCGGCCGCTGCCGTGTTTTTGTGAGGCTGCGTTGGGGGCCGTGATTCAACGGCTTTGGCGTTGCTCTCCGATATAATATAATGTACAAAATTGAAATGCTCAGCATTTTGATGACACGTTCAGCATCTATCTCACGTACAACGTTGCATTGATTCTGCTTACCCCCCAAAGTCGACGTCGCGTCCGCAGTTGACCTGCAGTTTCACTGTGACTCCAAGTAGACTAGCCAGAAAACCAAAGTCAGTCAGGTTGAAAGGCCAGTCATGGAAGAATTTGGTCATCCTCCCTCCATGCAAGAGGGCTACAACGACAATAGTAATACTAACGAGAACTACGACACCAGCAACTGCAACTACGAACACAACAGCAACAACAACAACGATAATAACGATCACCACAAATTGCAAGAATGCATGCCCAATCTGGAAGTGCACCACCTCCACAATGATTCACAACTGCAACTCCAACAACAAGACGGCGACCCCCACAACGTCACCGATCAAGCAGTCCAACAAGCAGTCCACGCCGCCATGGACGAAGCCTCCTCCGCCCCGGCGCCATTATCCATCACGGAATCCATACCGACATTTGCCGATTTGGATGGCGGCAATAATACTCACCACCACCACGTCGTCATGGAAGCGGAGAACGGCAACAACCTAAGTTCATCCTCGGATGCGTTTTTAGACCCCCCTCCCGATGACGACGAAGACCATTACGCTCATCAGTATACCAGTGCCAGCGTGCCAGTGCCGCCCATGATGGATTGGGACCACGCTGCTCATCATCATGACAATGGACAGGGTCAGCTTCAGGATCAACTTCAGGTGCAAACGCATGCTGCTGCTCCAAATCAGATTGGCAATTCCATGGACTTGCATTCCCCCATTGTTGCCTCCGCCGCGGAACCCCTGCATGCTCCTACCGACCCTGCCGATTCTTCTGCCACTGCCGCAGCACCCCTGCCTCCCAACAATCATGGACATCATCATAACAACGCTCCCCCGCCTCCCTCCTCCGAACCTATGTACACTTCCTACGCCATTGCACCCGGTCCACCGCCTCCTCCTCACCACCATCATCACCCGCATCACGCCATGCCTCCCCACCCATCGCCCGCACCCCATGCCGCCCCCGGCATGCCCTCCCACTACGATCCCCATGTGCAACAACATGCCATGTATGCCCACTACCCACCGCACGCCTACGCCATGCCACCACCGCAGGCGCCACACCAAGGACAAATGATCCCACCCTACGCCGCCGCCGCCATACCCAAAACCACCTCTCACTCACAAACCAATCACAATTCCAACTTTTGGCTGCAGGAAGAAGAAGAACGATTCCTCCTAGGCCTTAGACTCTACGGATGGGGACAATGGAAACGGATTCAAACCATCGTGCAGACACGATCCAACAAACAGATCAAGAGTCATGCGCAAAAGAGAGAAAAGGTTAATCCCGAAATTAAGTACAAGTATGCCAAGGGCAAGAGTCGACGGGGAAGAATATCCTCCAAGGTATTGGCCACCGAGTATTCTTCGGGAACGGAGCAAGATGCTGCCGCCGCGGCCGCTACGTCCTTGAATGATCCGCGATTGCCTCCCATGGAAGAATTGTGGAAGGATGTGTACGGTACCAACAACGGCGTCGGGCCCAACAGTCGATTGAGGAGATATAGAAGTAATGCATTGCATCAAAAATGGTTGGAGGAAGTGGCGGACAAGCCGGAGGCGGAACAGCAGGATCCGCAGCCGATGGCGACGGAGAAAAAGATGAAGAGTCCCATGTCGGGATCGTCGACGGAGCCAATTAAGCAGGAAAAGCCATCGGCGTCAGCGTTATCAGCATCGGCAAAGAAGAAACTCACGCCGGAAGGACAGTACATTCACGACCACAAGGTATTGGAGAGGCATGCCATGGTGCCGCAGCAGCCTTCGCCGGGTCCACCCATGCCGTATTACAATGCACCGCCTCCTCCACCGCATGGTCATCATTATCCGCCTCATCCCAATTATGCCATGCCTCCTCCCGGAGTGTCTCCGACACGAATGCATCCCCCCGGTCCGGCCTATCCACCGCCGGGATATCCTATGGGACATCATCATCCTTCCATGCCGCCTCCCCATCCTCCCATTATACATCATGGCAGTGCCCCCGTGGCCGCGACGGCACCGGCCCCCATCGCCCAAGCTGGTGTTGTCATGTCCAACGAAGAGCCATTGCGTCCCGGTATGCGTGTCTACGCTCGAAGCAAGAACAGTCCCCTATGGTGTCCGGGCGTCATTTATTCCGCCAAGGTCGATCCGAACAAGTCCATCGATCCCAATCAAGCCGCGGTACCTCTCGTCTATCACGTTCAATACGATGGAGGGGAAGAAGATCCCGAAGTGCAGGAGGAGTATATTCTCGGAAAGGCCCGGTACGAAAAGGCATTGGAGGACCTCGAGGCGTATTACGATTTATCGATGGGGCGGGCGAGGACGAATCCTGCTCCGTTGGAGGGAGGTCTGCCGGTGTATGCACAATGGATAGAGCGATCGAATCCTACTTCGCATGCGAGATGGTTGCCGGGGACGATTGACTCGGTTCGGAAAGAAGAGACACCCAACGGTCCAATTTACACCTATCACATATTGTTTGATAATGCCGCGGAAAAGTCGGACGTATCGTCCGAATGCGTCCTGGAGAGGAACGAATACCACGAATTGGTCAAACACAAGCATCATTATCCTCAGACCGATGCATCGTCGTCGTCGAGGACTCCCATAGGTGAGATTTACAACCTCTTCTCGCGGGGCGACGCCAATTCATCGGGGAGTGGGCAGGGTATGGATTTGCTTTTTACGGCGTCGCAGATGGCGGCTCCGATGGATACGTTGAAGAAGAGGGATGCTACCTCCATGATGAAGGAGGAGGAGGGGGAGGGTGCTGGTGGCGGCGGTGGCGATGCGGCGTCAAAGAGGATCAAGACCGAACAGCAGGAAAACCTGACGATGCAACACGAGGAGACTGTCACTCTTTAACATTCTCTTTATATGTATGTGCATTGATTGAAAGCAAAAAAAAGTATATTTATTCTTGGAACATGTCAAGTTGAAACTCGTGATTGTGCATTGCTAGGAGGTGGGGCGGTTGTACTCAGTTTTTCTTTTCGTTTCCACAATACTTATAATATTTGTTGGTTTGGAAGACGGGTCAATAAGATATACACAACATATATATCGATATCAAGATGATGATGGCCCATCACTTCCAAATATTAATGTTTGCATTCGATTTAGGTAGTTATTGTGATATAATATGTCAATGACGGACTCCCAAAATCATTAGAGTACGTGTTACACAACACGAGGCGTTGTTGTTAGATACGTAAGGCATTTCCAGACCACCTGAAACGGCGGAGTGAAGATTACAAGGCAAGTAAAACCAATCACACTTTGCTCGCGGCCCCAATTTGTTTTGCTAGTGCTTGGGCGTTCCCAATGCGCTCACATCGTTGAAACTGCTTGCTTTTTTAAAACTTGGCTTCATATGTGGAAGGTGGCGACTTAATCACCCACTCGCCCTGCTCCCTTCTGCACTTCATTGCCTCAACACATCAAAAAGAAGGAACAATACGAACAATCACTACCACGCTATACGTTGGCATTGGATTCAACAATGTTTTATAAATGTATGTATCTACCAAGAACTTAAAAGAAGGCAATTACTCTTACGCATGATATGGCATTGTGACCAGATATTCTGTAATTTTGTCCTCGGACAAAATACATTTGTCACTTCCACCAACGGATCCATAGTAGTAGTCTTTCATGTCAAAAACGTAGTCATCGTTTCCCCCGACCCAATCGGGGACATGCTCCAAGTCTATGAATTGTGTAAGCATCTGTTTTCTCTTTTCTTCATCTGCAGGAATGACATGAATTTTTGCTTTTACGTCGTCTGTGGGCAGACAACCACAATAACAAAATGGGAGTGAGGCAAACATGACGGCGGTATGAAGAGCATTGGCTCGGCCGATGACACTCACCTGTTACGAAGGGCAACACCATATTCATCACCATTCGCTCCACGCCGGACAAAGTTCGCCAAGAGAAGAACACCCAATCTATCCGGGAAATGATCTTGAAGGAAAGCAAACAACTTCTTCACGTAGGACATTCCCGGGATAGACCTCGTGCCTATTCCATTACAGTCTAAGACAAGATTGAACCGTCCTATTTCGCCTCTATTGCGCAAGAGAGAATCGGCCACTGCCGCCTCCAGAGTGTGAATCAGTGCTCGTATGTATAATTCCGGATTTTCAAGGGTGGCACGACCAGGGCGATACCACACCATGGAATGACCGGCATTGTTGAAATATGTCATGTCTTTGGTATGCTCGGCTTCTAACCGTTGTTGTCGACCAGGACGGCTGTGTCCACGGTGATAGATGAATCCATTTTTGTTGTACTGAATGGAGTCAGGAGACATGCACCTAGGGTATTATTGGTTGAGTTTGTGCGGAAAGTGTTACAGGGAGAAGAATCATAAGGTAGAAACAAATGAGAGAAATGAGCACTTACCATGGAAGATACTTTTCACGCCATTCTAGCGTATGAAGTACTGCAATCTCAGAATTGCATCCTTTGGAACAAAGCTTGAAGGGGAATTTTACATGCAAATCCTAGCAAAATAAGAGGAATCAGATCAACATGTTGGACGATGTTGTGTAAGCAAGATGCAAAATATAAAATAGAAAGCATTGTCATCATTGTAATTCAGAGACAAACCTCGGGCCACTTCATAATCTTTAAATACGCCGCCAATAATCTCCCACCCTCGCTCAGTGTCGACACTTTTGGAATATTGCTACCACCACCCATGGCTTGGACTTTACTGTCATCCCTTCTAGGCCACCATCTCGTAAAGTCTTGATCGTACACTCCTCCCCACGGTACGCTGTCCACTCGTTCCGAGAATGATTTTATTGTGGTGTTGGTTGTGGTAGTGTTGAGAGGAGGGATTGCTTTCTCCTCGACAATGTCTTGAGTAATGTATGGATGCTTTGAGCTAAGCAAAACCCGTTGGGCCAACTCTTTTATCAACGCGATTTGTTGTGAGGTTAAATCGAAATCATCGGACATGGCATATTTCCATGTTTTCCAATCAATTGGTACACTTTCCATTGTTATTGATTGTTGCTGAGCTGGTTGTAAATGTTGTTGTGACTGTTGCTGTCGCTTTTTCCAATGAGAGAAGACCAATGCTCCCTCCAACACATGCTTCAACGGATGATGGTGATGATGAGTAATTCCATCACTTTGTACTGGTGGCTTGTTTTTTGACAGTGCCCGTGCCTTCCGCTTTCTTCGATGTCTGTCAACAACTCGTTGAATGATCCCCCTTCTTAAGTCATCTCCGCCCGCAGACGGCGATGACGATGAAGATGATTCCCCGTTAGATCCATGCAGCGGCGATTTCGAATCATCATGGCTCGCTCTATCCTGTCCGTAGTCCGATATCCCCAACATGAAACGACTGCCGGGCATGTACCTCGTATACGTTTCAATCGCCACGTATGCCATGCGACACATCAAAATGCTTCCTCCTCCAACGAACGATGCACGACGTTGCTGGCATTCTTCCTCGCCCTCGCCGCAATACATATTGGTGACTCTGTACACTAGTCTGGGCAACGTGATGAACAGTACCGAAAGAAGGAGGCACGTTTGCAGCCACGTTTGTTTCGGTCTCGCTGCTGCTGCTGCTGCTGCTGTTTCTGGCTGCATTCGGATGACCATTGATCCGGCGTTGCCATTCTTTGCTGTCGCGGATTTGCGCAAATTGTTTTTTTCCGCAGAGAGATGAAAGGTCACGTGACGCTTCTTTGTCTTGGTCTTGTGGTTCGTGTCATTGTTGTCGGTGACGTGGGCATTGCCATTTCCGCTGGTGGGTCGAGAGATGCCATTATTTTTGTTGGATTTGGATTTGGATTTGGATTTGGATTTGGTGCCGCGTCCCATGGTGTTGAGTTGGGGATTTGTTTGCGTTGAGTTGGGGATTTTGTTTGGCTGTGGTCTCCAATGCGAGTTCGAATGTGTTCGAATGTGGTTGCGAGTGAGTACCATTCCACGACCTGTTGGGAGTACGAGGCAATTGGGATAACCGGGAGGATTGGTTGATGATACGTCAGCTCTACGAAGAGTTTCTAGGAGGCTCCTCCTGTGAGATTAATCTTGAGAAGAAAAGTGAGCACAACTTGAGCTCACTGTCTTAAAATATATAATTGATGGTTACATCAATCATGTTACGCATAACAACTGAATTGCTAGCAAAGGTAGGAACAAGGAAGTCTCTAACAAGTTGTTTTACAACATTATTTTAAGGAAACACACATCGTGAAGATGAAAAACCATCCTGGGGTGACAGGGCAAGGGGGAGGAGTGGGCCCAGGAGGCTCAGACAGGCGAGCCGTGAGCAAGACAAAACCTCCTTAGAAGCCAACTGCCTAAATGATGGACGCCGAATCCATAAAGAATGACATATTTGACCAGGAGCACGCCGTAATGTTTGAGAAGTTGTCAAAGAGAGATGCAGGCTACATCCAACAAAAGAGAGATAAGGAGAGCATTCTCATGGCAGATGGGCTAAAGGCATTTACCATGCCAACAATTGATGTGTTCCAAGTGCTCCCCTCCCATGCCACCCAGGATTGAAGACCTAACCAATCCAGAGTGACGGAAGAGGATAAGGGTGCAATTATCATGTGGGAGGGCAAGCTCCGTCACCTCCCAACTATGTTGACAATGTCTGGGACATATCTCCGGAATGTCTCGAGACACGACAATGTCACCAATTCTTGGAGACATCCAAATGTCTCGTGACATTTGGCCCATTCAATCACTGATTATAGGGCTCAGTCATGTGTCGGGACCGTCTGTCATCACCCTACAATAGAAATACTTGCGTATGTATAACAGAAGCGTGAATAATCTAGCAGATGGCCACGCGCGCCCATTTTTGCACTGCCCCATAACAAAACAATACAATGGGATTTCCGCTCACGCGGACATTCATCCCCTTCGATCTCCGTGAGTTCATGGAGTTTTGAGCGCGAGTTGGCCCGTTGTCTTCCCATTCATCGTGCCAAGCGGCGTCCTTGACGCGCCGTAAAAAGACTGGTTGGTTGTTGTATTATGCGAATTTTGGTTTTTTGCACGCAAAACAATTTAATTGATAATTGTCTTAACTGACCCTGCCATTCGTCCCCACATGCCTCCCACGTCCAATCAACAACATCGCGACATTGCCACGTTCTCTACAACAAACAGCCGTGCAGGCAAAAAAGAATCAGCTCAATAACCCACCTGAGTGGTGAGTTGTGCCATTTTTTATTTTCAACTATTTAATTGAAAATTTACGAAACTGACCCTGCCCTTTCTCTCCACACCCCTCCAACATCTAATCCACAACATCGCGACGTCGCCACGCCCTCTCCTTTCAACTGCCGTGCTGGCAAAAAAAGAAGCAGGTCCATAACTCACCTGAGTGGTGAGTTCTGCCATTTTTTATTTTCAACTATTTAATTGAATTTTTTTCGCACTAACCTCTGCACTTCCTCTCCACACCCCTCCCACATCTAATCAACAACATCGTGACATCGCCGCGCCCTCTACAACAAACAGCTGTGCAGGAAAAAAGAAGCAGGTCCATAGGTCATCAGACCGGTGAGTTCTGCTAGTTTGTTTTTTATTTTCAAATTTTTAATCGGAAATTTACCCAGCTCACCCTGACCGTCCTCTCCTAACCCCTTCCACATCTAATCCACAATATTGGCACGTCGCCACATCCTTTCCTATTCACTGCCGTGATGGGGAAAAAAGAAGCAGGTCCATAGGTCATCAGACCGGTGAGTTCTGCTAGTTTGTTTTTTATTTTCAACTTTTTAATTGGAAATTTACCCAGCTAACCCTGACCCTCCTCTCCTAACCCCTTCCACATCTAATCCACAACATTGGCACATTGCCGCGCCCTCTCATATGAACTGCCGTGATGGGAAAAAAGAAGCAGGTCCATTGGTCAGCAGACCAGTGAGTTCTGCTAGTTTGTTTTTTATTTTCAATTTTTAATTGGAAATTTACCCAGCTTACCCTGACCCTCCTCTCCTGACCCCTTCCACATCTAATCCACAATATTGGCACGTCGCCGCGCGCCCTTTCCTATTCACTGCCGTGATGGGGAAAAAGAAGCAGGTCCATTGGTCAGCAGACCGGTGAGTTCTGCCATTTTCTTTTTTTATTTTCAACTTTTTAATTGGAAATTTACCCAGCTGACCCTGACCCTCCTCTCCTGACCCCTTCCACATCTAATCCACAATATTGGCACATCGCCGCGCTCCTTTCCTATTCACTGCCGTGATGGGGAATTAAGAAGCAGGTCCATTGGTCAGCAGACCGGTGAGTTCTGCCAATTTCTTTTTTATTTCAACTTTTTAATTGGAAATTTACCCAGCTGACCCTGACCCTCCTCTCCTAACCGCTCCAACATCTAATCCACAACATTGGCACATTGCCGCGCCCTCTCATATGAACTGCCCTGATGGGAAAAAAGAAGCAGGTCCATTGGTCAGCAGACCGGTGAGTTCTGCCATTTTCTTTTTTTATTTTCAACTTTTTAATTGGAAATTTACCCAGCTCACCCTGACCTTCCTCTCCTAACCCCTTCCACATCTAATCCACAATATTGGCACGTCGCCGCACCCTTTCCTATTCACTGCCGTGATGGGAAAAAGAAGCAGGTCCATTGGTCAGCAGACCGGTGAGTTCTGCCATTTTCTTTTTATTTTCAACTTTTAATTGGAAATTTACCCAGCTGACCCTGACCCTCCTCTCCTAACCCTTCCACATCTCTTCCACATCTAATCCACAACATTGGCATGTTGCCGCGCCCTCTCATATGAACTGCCCTGATGGGAAAAAAAGAAGCAGGTCCATAGGTCATCAGACCGGTGAGTTCTGCTATTTTGTTTTTTACTCTCAACTATTTAATTAAAAATGGACCCAACTAAACCTGACCTTCCTCTCCTGACCCCTTCCACATCTAATCCACAACATTGGCACATCGCCGCGCACTCTACTATCCACTGCCGTTCTGGCACGAAGAGGAGTAGGTTCAAAAGAATCACATTTAAAAGAAGCAGGATCATTTGTCATCCTCCTGGTGAGTTTTTTTCTTATTTAAAAGTTGTTAATACTCACACTCCCACTTGTTCTCACACCTCTTCCACAATGATCACTCTTCTAGACAAAAAAAGAATCAGCTCCACTGCTTGCCTTATTGGTGAGTTGTCTAATTTTTTGTCAATAATTTCATTTGGAAGTTCTCTTACCCTGCCATTCCCCTTACATGTCTCCTTGCAGTTTCACTAGCCATCTTAACATTATAAACACCCCTTCTCAGTATCATTTCTACTGACATTAGCTGTTAGTAAACAAAGATGCCTTCTGACAGTGAAGAGGAGAACGGAGTCCCTTCGTTGAATGACAGACAGGCCTGTGACGCAGTGACTCCTCCAGCTGGTGCTGCTCAATTTCCGGCCCTCAAGACAATATGGGAGGATCAGTATTGTCAGCAATGCCAAGTTGGCAATGACAAGGGATGGGAGTGTCTACTCTGTGGACCTCAATTCAAGCCTGTCCATCATACACGTGCCGTTGCCCACTACGCCAAGATTCACAACCAAGGCATCAAGGTTTGCACTTCCGACATTCCTCACCATGAATTCCAGAGGTATGTCAATCTCTGGAATCACAGCAAGAGAAGGAAGACTGAGTTGACAATGGTGAGGATGACAATCACGGAGGACAAGGAAGACAAGCTCAGTTCATCCACCGATAAACTGATGGAATCCCGCAACAAGAAACCGAAGATCTCCACAGAGCTCCGACGGTACTATGAAACCGTCGGAATGAGCAAGAGTTCTCTTCCTTCAGGACAGACCCCCATCGACACTGCATTTGATATACTCAAGCAGACTGACCTTGCAAGGATGAACGACGCAAGGATGGACATGGCAATAGCAACGTTTTTCCATGAGAACAACTTGCCCGACCGAGCAGTTAATTCAAGTTCATTCAAGATTATGATTAAGTATGCCCGTATGGTGGGCTCTTCTTACAAGACTCCCGCTAGGCAAGAAATTGGAGGAACATTATTGGATGTGAACTACAAGAACGTTGTTGAGAAAAACAAGGAAGTACTCTGCCGTGAAGCAGATATTTTTGGCCTCACCTGGTTGAGCGATGGGGCAACAATTGCTCGTATGCCATTGATTAACATTCTTGGCCTTTGTGCTGACACTCCTCCAACGTGTGTGGCAATCGAAGACTGCACTGGTCACATGACCCAAGGTGGGAAGAAAGATGCAGTCTATATTGCATCTCTTCTAGAGGAAGTGATCCTCCCTTATGATCCAGACCGCACAAGAACCACCATCTTCTGGTTTGATGGGGCAGGTAATGTGCAAAAGGCCGGGAGGATTTTGGAAGTTATGTTCCCTCGTGCCTATTCCCTTCATGGAGGAGAGCACGTCATATCTCTCTTCTTCAGTGACATTGCAAAACTTCCTCAGATCAAGGTATGCCTATGTTTTTGTTTCTTTATTTTTGACAGTATACTAACTATATTTTCTTTTCAGATGCTTGTTCTGAAGTGTTGCAGGCTTTACAACACATTCGGGTCAGGTGCCATCCATGGGGTATATGCCCAATTCACGGCACAGTCTGCAATCTTCAACAAGGGTAAGAAGATTGGGCTTCTGCGTGGGGCGAGCACCCGTTTTGCTACCTGGTTTTATGCAATGATGCGAATTTTGAGGTTGAAGGATGCTCTGCTTTCAACTGTCCATCAGGCATCTTTCAAGGACTTAGCCAAGACAGATGTGACTCGTGCGGCGGTCCTCGATATCACAAATCCTAAGTTCTTCAAGGCACTGTATGTCTTGCTCCGTGCTGTGTTTCCCGCTCTCCGAGCATTGCGCTATTGTGACAAGGGTGAGCCGTGCATGGACAAGATATTTTTTTTAGCTCATCGTGCAACTGGAGCTCTTCAGCAATCGAAGGATTTGCTGAATGATGAGGAGTTGTTTAACTTTGACGATGATCCCATGTTGGAAGCAGAGGCAGCCGATGTGTATGGGAATCCCGGTGGACAAGATAATGAGTAAGTCAGTATTTTGGAATGACATTCACATGCATTTGCTAACATTTCATTTCTAGTGAGATTGCTACAGAGACTCAAAATGAGGAAGAAGTTGAGGAAGAATTCGATTCATTTGAAGATGAAGATGAAGATCCAGATGAGATTGAGGAGGTAGTGGATTCTGGCCTTGGTGGTTTAATTGCTTCATCGTGGTGTGCAAGAAAAGTTAAGTTGGAACATGACTACGCCATAACTGGATGGGCCCTTAGTGTGATGCCAGAGGTCTATAACGATGCTCGAGAGAGGATGACTGGCAATCATAGGGATGCTGTGGAACGTGTGGTAAGGAAACTGTTCAAATATCCTTACACTAATCACATTCTTGAAGTTCAGGGCATGTCAGAGGACGAGATTGTGGATACATTTTGGGATGAGTTCAAGGCCTTCTGCAACAAGACCGCACCTTTCGACAAGCAAGCTCGGTGGAACAGTCAGAGTGCCATGTCAGGAAAATCTTACATATGGCACGAGAAATACTCGAAGCCTCACACCAAGGTCCTAGGCAGGACCGCATGTATTGCTACTTCGCCCAATCCCGGAATTGGACCATGTGAGAGGAATTGGGGTGGAGTGAAGGGAATCAAGTGCGGAAACCGAGGCTTGATGTCAGGTGAATCAACAGCCAAGAGGGCAATTATCTACACTACTGAGTTGATGACTGACACAAGAACAAAACGCCTAGCAGATGAGAGAATTGATGCAACTGGCGCAAGTGCCATGTTTTGTGATAATGATATGAAGTGAGTTTAGTATGAGACATTGTGACAATGTGCAATTGTAGGAATTTACACTCATTTCAAGTGCTTCTAGTTTTGATTTGCAGTTGGAGGATTGGGGGGTGGATCTGGAGGCACTCAGGTCTACCGCTGTCAAACGAGTGTTCAGGGCATGGGTGGAGGATTGGGAAAAGGAGTGCATAAAGAACAAGGATGTAGTCTCAGAGATTAGGTTGTTGGATAAGTACAAGGGTCTAGTGTTCTATGACGAAGATGATGAGAAGACTTACACGATTGAAAGTAAAAACATGGAATGGTATAATAAGAGCAGGAAGAAGAATATTGATGGAGGATGGTATCTACTTGCAACGAGTGATGAAGATGAAATGGATACTTTCTTGATTGAAGATGAATTGTGCCTTCAGATTTCTGAAACACCACAGGCTGATGGGATTGAAATTATAAAGAGGCCAGTAGAAGAGGGTAAGGAAGAGGAATAGATGTTAAATGTAGTTTCAGATTTATGGCATGTCATATAGTTGCATGTACCTATGAACTAATAAATGCATCATTGGCCTAGTAATAGTAGGGGAAGACATGTCAGGATGTCGTGTCTTTTACATGTCTTCGAGGTACTAGCTAAAGAAATTTCTTTGTGACATGTCTCGGAGACATATGGCGACATGTCTGACGTGTCACAAGACATGTCAGGCTGACAGACATTTGGAGCCTTCTGGCGACATGTCGTGTCTGCGACATTGTCAACATAGCCTCCCAATGTGCAGGAATGTCTTACAAACCAGTCTGGTTCAAAGTTATGCGCTTCTATGTTTGATGAAAAGCAAGTTGGAACAGCACCCTGACTTTCCAACATTTAATGCTGTGAATGACCACATAGCACTCGTAACCAAGATGAGAAACCTTGTGTGTGACAGGTAGGACAACATGCAAGACTCATGGAGCCTGTATGCAATGATCAAGTTCATGCTTGGCAAGTGGTAAAAGCAGTCTGAGACCAAGGAGGAATGGATGGAGCGATACCACGGGTTGTGGGAAGCAGTGAAACAGCGTGGATGCAGCCTATAGAGCCACTTGTCGCTAATACAATACAGGGCCCCTGAAAGTGCCTGAGCTAGAAATGAATCAACAGGAGCCCAAATCCAACATGCCAAAGGCACTGTGGAAAGCAAGATAAAGGATATGCTCATGCTGGGTGGTGAAACAAGGGCAAGCAAGATGATTTGTGTTGCACCTCCAGAACATATACACTGTTGGAAGGCATAAACACCCACCCAATACAACAGGCTCCTGTCTAGCTCAACAACTAGAAACCCAAAGCGACACCACCTCAATACAACTACATCCGAGTGAAGGACCTCAAGGATGATGGATTAAAATGTCCCTCAAGACAGCGATGATAGAACATAGAGCCAAAAGCCCGATGGTAAGAGAAAAGGGGTCAGTATGATCCAATCCAGGAGGGGAGACCAAAGGAGCATGATAAAGATGGTCTACATGGTGTAATCACATCAGAAGGAGCTTGAGAAGCCAAAGCTGAACCAAAACCATGTGTTTCCTGCTCTGGGTCCCATCAGCTTGAAGTTTGCTTGGAGATATCTGGCAAACAGCTAGGAGAGTTGCTGGAGCAGTTTGGCAAGTAATGAGTAGCAATATGATCTTCCAGTACAACAAGGCAAAGGGTAGCACACTCAACAGGAACTACCTGTACCTGGATACTTGCTCGACTGAGGACCAGATGGTGGTTCCCCATTACCTCCAGGGATTTTACAAGGTCAAGGACCCACTTACCATACATACACATACAGGCAAGAGCATGACAGACCATAAGGGATACCTAGGCAAGATAGCTTTCTGGCTAGATGAATGAGGAATTGCCAATGTAATCTCCCTCAAGATGATGCTCAAGCCTCAAGCAGAAGTTTCACATTACATACAACAGCAAGACGCACGGTGGGGGATTCATGTGCAACATTCAACAGGTGCCCTGTTATACGGTTTCCCTACATTGACCTTAACCAAAACTCTTCGAATGAGGCTGCTATGCTACTGCAAACCATCCGGCAGAACTTTAAGGTGTACACCAGGGAAGAAGTTGAGCATGCAATTCTAGCTAGAAAAATCAGGCCAGGTGTGGGCACCCCAGTGTGGCAACCATCAAGATTCAAGAAGAACATGAGCTGAACAAGAGACAGCTCACTATTCAATCACTCGCAACTGACAACTAATGACATAGCAAACAACCGGAATATATTTGGACCCTGCCATGCAGCAAAGGAAAATGTGCAAGGGGTTGGCGTTAGGGGTAGGCAAGAGGCAGTACAACCAGAGTACATGTTGATACCTGCCAAATTAATTAACATGATCAGATATGTTACATTGGATGTGGATGTAATGTTCATGTTGCGTTACTGTTCCTTGTGATGCTATTGAGACAAATGCAATGTGTAACAATTTAGTTTGTGCAAAGGAGAACAGCAGGAGATTGACAAATGCACTGACATTGATAGGATTTACAGGCAAGCAGGCTTCATATGCCAGACAGCTCTGATGGATGGGGAATTTGAGAAAGTTAAGCAAAAATTAATCAATCTTATCAAAGCCAGTATCACATCAAGGTTTGAGCAAAAGATTAGGCACATTAAGGAGAGAACCTGGGGTATCAAGGCAGACCTGCCATTCTCCATTATGCCCAACCAAATGATCAAAAGGATGGTGCTGCATGCTGTTCTGTTCCAGAATGCATATGTTGACAAACAAGGAATATAAGTACCCACAACATCATAAACATAGTACCGGCAGAGCAAGGAGAGATCCAGCCGTGGACTCTGAGGATGAGAGAAATGAGGAACAATGCCTGAATTAGAATAGGAATAGGACACCTCCTCTGATGGCAAATCATATATCTGAGCTAATCTACAATACTTCTGAAGAAGAAAACAACTTGAGCCTTTCAGAAAAATAATAAGATCCATGAGAGTCTCTTAGCAATAAAATTTCTATATTATTTGTAACATAGAAAAATTGCAGGACACAACAATCAACAAAATTGGATGGGACTGACATCCTGTTCACCATGGCTGGGTTTTGTCATGCTTGTTAACAGTGCAGTGGAGACATGAAACATTTGGTCATTTGTTGAATTCAATTTCAATAATTTGATTTAGATAATAGTCTAGATTGTGGTATAGACAGTTGGTAATTATTTAATTATTACTTTTATACTGGAATTCATTTTATTTGTTTTGGTTCCTTTGTTTAATTTATCTTCCATGAAACTTCACAATGTCTGCCTAGCAAAGGACAGTCATCAACCATCCAGTGGAACCCATTTTTGACTGTGACTGAAGAATAGCAAGCAGTCACATTGCTAGACTTCGATTTGCATGATTGTTGTTTGAGAGACACCATGGCTTATTCCTCCTCACCTGCCTCCACAGGACTACTCGGTCATCAGCTTGCCTATCCCGTCTTGACCCCATACTTCTCAATTATGAATTACCGCCATTGAAGGTAGTTCTTTATTTGCTTGGTAGGCGGGGAAACCAAGTGGCAGACTTCTTGTTGAATGGTGCAGTCTTCAGCATCCTCATCCATGAATTTTATCACTCTCATGGCTGCCAGGATACCAAGAGTTGGGTGGTCCTGCTTTACTTGGGCACCCTTTGTCACCATGTCACGAGCTGTCACGAGGCCCTTCAACTCAGCCTCGGCCTTCTAGTCATCTTGGGCATGAATTGGCATTTGTGAATGGCGCTTATTCATGGGGCCGACAAAGATATTGCTCATGTAACAGTTGCGTCAAGCAATTGTCACGTTTTTTTTCGTGGCCAGCTGACCTCTTGTGCATTTTTGGTGGCGAACATGACTTCGTAGACCCATCATATAGTGTATTGTATACATCAGAATGATCCTCGCGATTCGAAGAATTGTAGAATTTTCTGCAAAATCAGTCTACGGACATGATGCAAAAAGTTATGATCAGTCACAAAAAATGTGGGAATTGTTATTTTTGTCACAAGATGGGTCGCGACACCATTCAACTTATAAACTGGTATGGTACGTCGTCTGCGAAAAAGGATTCGCGTAATGTTGGTGGGAATTCATAGCTGCGCCTCAATCCTTAATTGTTGCCCCTTGGCAAGCCCCCTCAACCCCCTCTTAGTAGTCTCTCCCACTTCTTATTGTCCTGCACTTGTCACTCTGCCGGCCTTCTCCCCGTCCGCTCCGCCCCGCTGTCTTCTCTGCTTCGATAATAATTATATTGTCGGATTTCTTTGGCCACTATCTCTGTCACGATCTCTTCTCTAGAGGAGACACAACATCGCTGCATTCTCATCCAGCACCAATTCGACGCATTCGACGCTGTGCGTTTGAATACGTTCGATGATCAATTGCTAACATCGAGAACCATCGGCAATCAGCCCATACAGAACAATGAGCTCGCGCTATAGCGATGACCCCAGCAGCAACAGCAACTGGCGCAGCGGCCCCCATCGCAATTCGCAATCGAATCCCAACATCGTCCGACGAAACAGAGGCAACCCCATTGGGAACTGGATCCAAAATCGACGGCGGAATCGATCATCCCAAAACCAAACTCAATCACGGCCCGTGGGAACCGAAGCCAAAGCACTCGAGAACATTTCCAAAAATGCACAATTTTTCAATTATCCCCCCGAGGGATTCATCACGCCCATTGAGCATTCGCTCTTGTATGCCATGATTTTGTATCCCGAGCAATATCCCGAGAGTGTCGTACGGAAGGAGATTCACGACGAGGAATTCGACGCGTATTTGTATGTCAAGGATCCAGTGTCTCAACAGGCAGCCGCCGCAGCAGCCGCCGCCGAGCGGTAGAAATGGTGGTCATGACAGCGTAGAGAGTGCTTGTGGTTCGGGAGATTTGATCGAAGGATGGCATCCACGTGACAACGAAGCAACTACCAACAACAACAACAATACGTTACAATCCTCTGTCGAGGAACCACGAGTATCCTACGCACAATTGAGTGCCTTGCTCGCCCTATCGGCCGAGAAAAATCCATCCACGGCCGCACAAGAACGAGCTTCGCCGTCCTCCAACAACAACAACAACAACAACAACAACAACAACAATAACAATCCAATCCATCTGAACCACCACAGCAGCTCTCCATAGGTCAAACCCTCTGCCGCAAACTCCTCAAAACCGTCACCAAATACGCCGAATCCCACTCCCTCGACCGTCATCGCGAAATACGTGAACTTCTCGATCCCGTCGAAAAACGATGTCAAATCCGCAACGAACAGGCGGCGTTGAAACAACTCCTCCCGGCCTATGCGGGATACACTCTTTCGTTGGTTACCGGAAATCCGTTGCCGTTGTTGATTGGGGCGGCGGCGTTGGTGGGGAACGATCCTATGGTGGAGGAGAATGAGAATGTGCATGGGTTTCGGGGGATGGGGGGGAGGACGGCGGATTTGGAGACGGTTGGGTTGTTGGATGAGTGTGAGGATGATTGAGGAGTGGGGGCTTTTGTTTGTATGTGTGCTGTGTTTTTTGCGGCGGGGGTGGATGGAGTGTCGTTGTGCCCTTAATGAGTAAATTTCCGGTGTTTGGGTTCGTTGGTGTTATTTATTGTTAGAGTTAACAATTGACTTAATTGCCGACAATCAAGAGACATGTTCAATTATTCTATTGCGCGCTGTCTCGACACTCTTTCGAAAGTTTTATTGCCAAGTCTTTCCCACTATGCAACATCTTCTCATTCACCAACTCCCACAATTTATAATCCTGTTCATACAAACTCTTCACCTTCTCCAACATGTCTGGAGAATGATAGTAGGTATTCATTTTGGAACGCGAGTCCGTGGCATGTCCATATCCCGTATCGGACGCACGTAACGTATCATTGCGAGGACCACCGCCACCACCAAACCACCACTACCCAAACCGCTCTCTTTTGGCGTTTGTTGAAATCCAAACAATCGTTGACCAACGATCAACGATGGCGGTGCGGAATTGCATCGACTGCTGCCTCCGGCATTCTTTTTCGTATGCCAATGATACCATTTGCCGTAGTCGTTCCATAATCCCACGTGTTGGAGGATGATTCGGGCTTGAGTTTCGATGAAGTTGAGGGATCCGACGAAGGAGAATCGGGGGAGGAACTGTGTAGTCGAGTCCAGTTGTTGGATAAGGGCGCGTTGATGAGTTGGATCTATAGTAGTAGGAAAGCGAACACGGTTGGCAGAGTACCAAGACATACCTCGGACAAACCACACGAAAAAGTTTGCGGTCTCCAATGAGGATTGGTACACCAATTGACTCCTCTCAAGGTATTCAAATCGTTCCCTCCTCCACTCCGACACGACTGCGATGGCGGTGTTTCGGCAAGAATGTTTAGGAATTCCCCAAACGACAAGGTCCGATTGAGTCCGTGCATTTTTTGGAAATGATCTCGTTCGAGTTGTTTGGTGGCGACTTTGTCGAGATAGGCCGAGAGGAGACGTTCGGCTGGATCTCGTAGGAAGGCGACGAATTTCCATTCTGGGTCTTTGATAGGTATTGAGATTTGTATTTGGTTGGAAACGTGTTCATGAAGGGATGGAATGATTCTTCCCAAAACAGAAGCAAGCATGCTGCACCACCACAAGAACCACAACCACAAGAACAACAATGCAAACACTCACCATTCAAAATTTTCATCTGCGCCTCTTCATTCATCTTGTCATATCGCATGGCAAACACTTCCGGTTTGATATGTGGAGAACTCAGGTAATCCTTGGCACCAAACGTAAATCGTAAAAATTGAATCCATTGTGTAATGCCAACTTTGAGACACACATATTTAATCGCGCAGTATGTGAAAGAGAACCATTCGGTAGAATTTTTGGCACCAAGTTTGAGACAAAAATAACATGTAAACACAATGAATGTCGTGCAATGAAACCACCTCTCCTTTCCTCACCTTTGGGTATCCCGCAGAATGCCATCTTGACCGACGGAAACAAAATGAGATGCTGATACGATCCCGATCCACCTCCATTATTGAAAATGGAACATCCCGGCGGTGGCAAATTCGCCGCATACGGATCCAAACGTGATGTCGTCGTAATAGTAGTGGCATTCTCCGTATCGTCTCTCCGTCGATGGACGTGCATAATCGAATCCGTCCACCATTGCTGACACCATTGATACGGTGGAGTGGATAACGAATTCCGTTCGTGGCATTGCCGTCGTAGAATATCTCGATTCTCTTCCGATCTCGGACGTAGGAAATGCCTCTCTTGGGACGAAGTGTAGGGATACAGCGTATTGTTGTTGCATGCATGACGAGTGAGACAAACTTCCCCGCAACGAGGTTTTTTGGTAGGACGATGCATCATGGGACAGCAATTTTGAAAGGTGACGGGTTGAAGTGCCAGGGGAAGGCGGGAGAAGTTGGTTGGGACCACTGCGGTTTCTATTTGTTCTTCATCGTCGTTGTTGTTGTTGTTGTCGTCATGATGATTCCATTGCGAGTGTGGAGTATTTTCTGTCGAGGCAATGAAAGTAGCAACGCGATCGACGTGGCCGATCTTTCTTCTAACAGCATTCGTTGTCTTTCTCGCGCTGCCCGTCACGAAGGATTCTCTGCTCGTCCTTTCGTATTGCCTTTGATCCTCCATCACACTTTGCGAGGCCAAATTGTGCAGCGTCAGGTTCCTCCACACCGATAACATTGTGCACGCGATGAGTGAGACTTTGAGTAGTACTGCGGCGAAACGGCCGTGAGGGAGATGTCGCCTTTGGTCGCGCGCATTGTGTTGTGGCATGGCTTGGTTACATTGACGGATGCTGTATAATACGTCTTCTTGTTCGTATTTGTGTTAGATTGAGGATCGATGCTTGATATTTATATTGTTATTACTTTTGTTCATCGCAGTTGTCCTATTCTGGGGCCGCGATAGCACTGGTTCAGCGCCAGCCTTGGGGGCCTTGGCTGTGCCTTCGTGTAGCTTTCTGTACAATACCTACTCTTGTGTCTCTCTTGTGTATCTTGGCGAAGTCACGGAACCGATCGACGATACCTATAATTGGAGATAAAAATCAAATAGTATGCCTGTATTATCAGAATGATTAAGAAAGGTAAAACACCACATCGTTTCTACCCCATCCCCGCTTGGTAGCGGCAGGTACATATCACATGATGTCATGTTGTAACCTCTGACTGGACAGGATGTGTTCCATAGAACTATCATACTCAAAGTGAGCTGTGAAGGCTGAGGGAGACAAGATGATGGGAGCCACCTTGCTCAACTTGTCATGTTAAGACAAATGAATATTTCCATTTTTGAATCCAATCTCTTGATGTAAAGGAATAAATGCCCTACAGGATTAATCCTTTAGTTTTCCAACATCAATATCAATGGAACCTCTTATGCAATGGACAACGTGTCATAACACCAAATCCCCACGAGCCTCAAACTTGACCTCCAAAGAAGCACTCCATCAACTTTTCATTTACTGGGACAAGATACAAATATTAGTCAACTTTTTGACATGCATCCCTTTCTGTTTCTTTTTCTGTCTTCTGTCTAGTGCACTCATCACTTTCAGACGTTAACACAAGAAAGACTATACCGAAATTGTGTAGAAACCCACGCAGCTTGGTGTCAATGAAGCATGTTTGCTTCATTGTGGATAAGTGAATTTGACCCATTATAAAATCATCATCACCATCAGTCCACAACAATGTATCTACTGCTATACATGGCATTGACCAAGCTCTGGGTACAAAGTCCCAATGGGGAATAAAATGAACCTAAAGTGACAAAGCACCTTGAGAGCCACTGTCTCTTTCAGTCCTATGAGCATAAGGATGAGAGAATTTTAATGGAGTCCGGCACAATATGAACCCGTGTTACAGTTTTTAAGCAGCTTGCCCATGAAGGGGTATGCCTGAAAAGGAGAGCTGTGATGTAGGCAATGGTGACAAAAATGTTTCAGTATTTTCCACAAGAAAGAGAGCTTGAAAGGGGGTCAACTATATGGAACCCCAGTAAATCATCTGACAAAACAAATTTATCTATGTGACTCATCTGATAAATATGATCTTTTGGAAAAGTATATGCTGGGTCCCAACTTGACACCAACTCTGTGATGACAATTGAACACCAGGTCAGTACTATGAAATTTACTGATCTTTGTTAACAGAGTGTTTGTTCATTCCCCTATGGCATTTGGTGTTTCATTTCAAGACAGCCTCAAAACATGTGTATGTCCCAGTGCACCCAAGATGTTTTTTCTCTGGCCACCAACAATGGGCATCAATAATCTGGCTTTAGCTTCTTTGATTCTTGACAAATAAAACCGGTCCATTCATCAATCAGACTTCCATTACCACGAGTACAATTGTCAAAGAAATGCCGATTGTATAATTTGGAAGATAGAGAGTATCAAGGACACCAGCCATATAAGCAACAAGTATCACATTCTTACAATCTGTCTTGGTTGTATCCACCTCTGAAGAATACCTGCAATCATTGTGAAAGTTAACATTATCTTCTTGCAATTTAGAGATAGGATTGAAAGAAAATTGGAGTGTGAGGCTGGAGTTCATTTTCCAACTGTTATTGAAAGATTGGCACACCAGCATCAGAACGTGACATGAGGGGTGCCAGCTTGTTAATATTTGTATACGGCAAAAAAATTGAGCTGTTAGTAAAAATAAAATGGCATACTAAGAAATATATGTGGGTTTTATACTGTGTCTAAGTTAGCTGAAATTGCTCCTGTTAGTATGATGTTAGCAATTCAAAGCCTCCTATCAAAACGATCTGTTTACTAGCAATCTTACTAACAAGGTCCATCTTCGATAACATTTTTGCAAACAAAACATAACAAAATGTCGTGTTGACTCCTCCTATTTCCTTTCAAACATAGACTGACACCAGTGTTCTGCTCCTCCTTGGATCTTTAGTCGGAGTAGTACCAAAGTTTAGTAAATAATCACAAAAAACTTAATGCTGATGCTATGATAGCACCAAACCATTCCTTCCCATGCATTTGAACAAAAATTGTCTATTTACATATTATATAGTGTCATATAACCCTCGTCCTCCAGACAAGTAAAGAACCAAACAAGAAACAGGTGCAGCATTGGGGGGAGGAGACAGGAGAAGAAAATTGGGTGATGATAAACTGGAATTAATTAATCTCTCCCATGCAAGCCATAATCAGGTGCAGCATTTGGTGGACAAGACACAAAGGGATATTTGTGTTATGACCAGAGGTGAGGGGAGATAACAGGGGAAATTGATTAAGGGGTTCCCTATGCTTGATGAGGGAGGAAGCAGGAGTTGGAGATGGGAGATGGTGGATGGAGACAAGAGAGGAATCAAGAGTGGAAGAAGGAGGAGACAAATTTTGAAATGAAAGATCTCAATGCAATAGCAGGATATCGGTTTGTCCAAGAGTCCAATGCCCACGAAGGACGATAGCATCACAATGAACATAACCATGATCCTGGTTTCATGCAAATCAATTGCAATTCAAATCAAAAGCTCAACCCTTTCTCCCCAGTCGAGATCAAACAACAGCCAAGAGAGGAAGAAGGAGGAGACAAAATTTGAATCTTGTTTTGTCAAGAGTCCAATGCCCATGAAGGAAGATGACATGACAATGAACACAACCACGATCTCAGTTTCATGCAAATCAATCCATTCAAATCAAAAAGTCACCCCTTTCTCCCCGCCGGCCCAGATAAAGCAATAATCTAGAAAAGATGCAGACAAAAATTAACCTTTCAAGAACACAGAGCAGAATTTTGGAGGTAGGGTGAGAAAAGTGTTGAGGAGATGGGGGAAACACACTTGGCAGAAGATGGGACCAAACAAAGGGGATCTTGGAAGTGAAGGGGAGAGGCTGGGTGGCTCAGCAAAGAACAAGCCACTTTTTTCCAAACCCAATCTA
>JABMIG010000240.1:62500-239381 GCA_013187285.1 Cyclotella cryptica
AAATCCCTCTGCAGTCATAATACTACCTCTTGGCTACAACTTCTGGTGTTTCTCAATTTTGTTTCCATGAGAAGACCCCAGTATTGTCTTTCTTAACAAACTCAATAGTTTGCATACACAATAAGAAATAGAAATTGAGGAAAGGGAAATCACATCATCTTGTACCATCTAAATGTGATTGTAAGAATAAGTATTGCACATTTAATTTTAATCACAAGAGTCCTTTCTGTTCTCAAATGCACAAATAAAGTTACCGTTAGCCATATTACTTATTGTTGAAATGATCCATACTCCAGCTCACCTAAGATAATCAAATGTTTTTATTGATACAACTATGTTTTTATTGATACAACTATGTTTTTATTGATACAACTTAGGCAATAGATCCATTTGGGTCTTTGGGACATTTTGCCATTGTGGGGCACATTGCCTCAAAGTTGCAGCAACAGGTACTATCTTTAGAAAGGTGATCAACTCATTTTTTTAATGAACACCAAGGCAAGCAAGGATTATTCATCTTTGATGATTCTTCTGTCTCACAATGACCCAGCACACCTTTTGCCAAGACAAAGCAATAACAACATGGTGTCCATTTTGATGTCATATGGTGCACGGATTCATGATTGTCTGGATGCTATTTGACATCTGACGGTCGCTGATTGATTAATTTATCATTTTATCATCTTGACATGTGTTTGCTGTGATTCTTTGTCCGGATAGATGAAAACGATGCAGGCAGAGAAATTCATCATCAGCTAGAGGGAAATGACACCACGTGGCGCGGACCGAAGCAAAATGAACTGCTTTCAACTCTTTATCTATTCCTCATTACCAGCGTTTTGCCTTGCGACGAAGGATTCGATTGTGATGGGCTATGTCCATAATGTTTATCAAACCTTCTCACGAACAATCCATCTTTCCAGATTCCTTTAATAAGTTCACCGCTGCTATGAATGAAACTTCCTTCTCCGTGGGGGAGTTTGGTTACCCCGTCGATCTGTCCTGTGTAACTGCCTTCATCATAGGGTGGAAACGAAATCACGTGGCGCATTCCAGAGGCAAAAATGACCGAACCCTCATAAGGCTCGTTCTCACCCCAGCTTTCTGCAAAGGAATTGGCAAAAGAGGAGATAACCATATTGCTAAAGTTACTTTCCGTGAAGCTACTGCAAGTGGAATTAGCTTGCGGTTGCCTATTTGAATTGGGAACAAAGATGTATGGATAAGACTCTGAACCTTCGAGAGTATCGACGTCGACATCTCTTTCTTCTTCTTGTTTTGCTGCAGATACTGCAGCTGACGGGAAAATATTTGAATATTCTGGTATCGACAGCATTGCATTGTCATCTTTTTTCATGGCAGTCGAATTTGATTCAGTCGAAAGCAACTGACCAGTCTGGTTGTCTGCAACATCATGTTTGCTTAGGTGGAAACCTTGGGATGAGGAAGGATTAAGATGAATACGGCGTTTGTCATCGGTATTAAGATCAAGCGTGCTCTTGGAATTCGTGAAGTCCTGAGCGGCATTTGTTTCACTTATGACAAAATAAGAATTATTCATTTCTTGAATAGATTTTTTCGGCAAAGAACAGTCATTAGTTGGATTGGGTTGTTCAGACGACTTTGGTTTCCAAGCTTGTTTGAACTCCGTGTAATTACAGTCCATGACTTCGTCATCCGGATCTATGGATCCTGGAGACTCATACGAATTAAAAGAGGAATGTTTCGATGGAAAGGGTGCTCGACTTGAGCGTGCTACCATACCTTCGTTGAATGTCGAGTGTGTTGGCGCACTTGATCGGCGAATAAACGATACATTGGCAGACGACTCGGCATTGATGTGATTCGAAGGATAATCGCCATTATAAAGATCGTTCATTTTCGATTCTTGTGTCGTTCTGACGTACGACACCCCCATGCCATCCTTTTCATTGTGACTTCCTCGAGTATGTGTATGGACAAGATCAGAATGTATGCTTCTCCCAATACCACGATGTTCAACGCGTTTCACGCTTGTGTTCATCTCAAGAGTGCTCTTGGAAACCGTGAAGTCCTGAGCGACATCCGTTGAACGAATGTCGTAATAAGAGTGGTTCATTTCTTGACTCGATTTCTTTGCCGTTTTGGAGTGTGTGTTATCATGGTTCACGACAGATCTTTGAGACTGGTACGACGTAAAAGAGGAATACTTCGATGGAAAGGGAACTTCATTCGTGAATGCTGCTCTTTCCTTATTAAACGTTGTGGGTGTAGGCGCACTTGATCGGCGGCTAAAGTATGGTTTGACGGCTGCCTCAGCAGTGGTGGGAGAATTCGAAAGGTGATCTTCACGATGGGGTTCTTTTAATTCCGATTGTTGTGTCGTACGAATGAACGGCATGCTTGAGAAAGCGTTATCTTGAGGTCTTTCACCCGTAGATGTCTGATGAGCAATGTCTGATTGCAGGCCTCGTGCTTCACTGAAAGATTCACCATGTTTGACACCAGTGTTCATCTCAAGAGTGCACTTAGAATGTTTGAAGTCCTGAGCGACATTCGTTTCACTAATGACATAGCAAGAACGGATAATTTCTTGACTTGATTTCTTCGGAGGCGAGCAATCAGTACTACACTTGGGTTGATCTGACGACATTCGCTTCAAAGCTTGTTGATATTGTGCGAAGTAGTAGTCGACGACTTGTCCATCATGACTCATGGATCTTTGAGACTTGTATGAAGTAAAAGAGGAATGTTTCGATGGAAAGGGTGCTTTACTTTCGCGTGCTACGGTACCCTTGTTGTACGTCGGGGGTGTAGGCGCACTTGATCGGCGGATAAAAAATGTAGTCTCAGCTTCCTCGCCACTGATATCATGGTTCGAAGGATAATCGTCATGATTGGGCTTTTTCACTGTTGATCCTTTTGTCACTGGAATGACCGGCATCTGCGAGTTATCCTTCTCACTGATTTCTCCTATATACGTCTCATCGGCAATATCCGCTGTTTTCGCGCCGACATCAGGATATTCACAGCTTGCGACATCGGTGTTCATCTCAAGAGTACTCTTGGAATTCGTAAAGTCCTGAGCGACATTTGTTTCGCTAATGACAAAATAAGAATGATTCATTTCTCGATTTGATTTCTTTGGCGATATGGACTGCGAGTTGTCACGGTTCACGACGTATCCATCGGGATCCCTGGATCTTTGTGACTTGTATGAAGTGAAAGAGGAATGCTTTGTGGGAATATGAGGTTCCCCCGTTCGTTCAGCCAAACCCCGTTTGAATGTCGCGGGCGTTGGCGCACTCGATCGTCGCAGATAAAATGTATTGGCAGCTTCCGTGGCACTAATGGCAGACTTTGATAGACGATTGTCATGGTTGGGCTCATTCATTTTTTCTGGGATAGAATGCATATTTGAGCATTGGCTTTCATTAGGACTTTTTCTCTGACATGCCCGGTCGGCAAGGCATGAATATTTGTCTGGCCCAATACTGCAAGATTCACTATGTCTCGCATCGGTACCTATGTCAAGAGTGCTTGTTGAATTTTCGGAGTCCTGAGCAACATTGCTCATACTAGTAGCTGAAAACGAATGACACTTGTCTTGACTTGATTTCTTGGGCGAAGAAGAAGAAGACAAAGTGTCCTTAGACTTGTACGAGGACGATTTTCTTTTGAAAGATTTGAGCTTGCATTGTGAGCTACCACTATTCATGACGCTACCATCGGGATCCATAGACTTTTGGGATTTGTACGAAGTGAAAGAGCAACTATTCGAGAGATGACGCGCTTCCCTTGAGCGCACTGCGGCCCTTGCACAATAGGTTGTGGGTACGGGCTCGCTTGAATGTCGGACGTAAGACACGTTTGGCACTTCCTCGACATGGGAAGTGTTGGCATTCAAATGTCGTGGGCTGGGTGCATTGCCAGTAGAAGCTCTCCGATTCCTATGGGGGGGACTCCATTGGGGACTCGTCTCGTTTTTGCGTCTCGCTATCGAAGTAGTTTCGTTCACGGCCGGTACGGAATGGTTGGGGATGAAGTGAGATGGTGAGTCTAGAACCTTTGCAGCCACTTCCAATGCTTGGTTGTCAACAGTTCGATCGTCGGACGATGGTTTTGAGATATGATTTGGTGAGCGTCTGGCAGTGTGATTCTTTGAAACCCGGGTAGACTTTTTCCTGCTTCCCTTGCTAGAGTTGTCCTGTCCCTCGTTACCGGAAGAGCCGACGGACACTGCATTGTCATGATGGATTTCGTCAACTTTGGATTCGGATTTGTAATAAGTTTTGGAAGCAAGCTGAAGCTGTTGTCGGCGTTTCCAGTAGAAGGCGACGCATTCCGGACAGTTCGGTAACACTATTTTCCACCCTTTTCAAGATGGACAACGAAAGATGAGTGGTTTCGAAATAGCACCATAGGGCTGTCTATCAAGACGGTCAATGTAAAGGGAAAAACCGACCTCTCATTACGGATTTCTTCCGCAGCACAACATGAGGATGATGTCGGCATCGACCTTGCGAATCGATGACAGTACGAGGCGTGGGATAGCCGAACGGAGAGGTGCCCAGGAGGAGACGATTTTCCTTTATCATGGTGCATTCGTTGGATGTTGATGAATTCCTCCGATCGAACATAGTGGCCTCCTTCTGTTTGACCTCTACTATGTAACAAAGTGTCACTTAACACCTCTTGGGATCCTCTTGGGTATAAGGTACTTGGCTCAGAATAATTTTGTTAATGCAGAATTGGCAATAATGTAACAAATATTATTTAGGGGGCTGTATTGAGGGGATATTCCACAACTGTACCGTAGACCCGCTTTTACTCAACTCGATGGGAGCCGAAGTCAAACTTAGCAATTCTGTCGTATCTAGTCGTATTATTTGTTTGTACTCCCTTGCAATGAAGATGCAAACCCCATTCTTTTGATGGAGGCAATATTGAATGCTTCCATGATGTTTTTTGCGACCCTTAAACATTCGCAAGAGAAGAGCAATAGTCGAATCTTCACAACACAATTAGTGTATACTCCTATCTAACTGGAGTAAGACAGGACAGATCGTTGTGTCTACGTCCGAACACAAGATACCGGCATCATAGACAAAAAGCGGAGTCCATCAATTT
The DNA here is from genome assembly GCA_013187285.1 of Cyclotella cryptica. Taxonomy (NCBI): domain Eukaryota; phylum Bacillariophyta; class Thalassiosirophyceae; order Thalassiosirales; family Thalassiosiraceae; genus Cyclotella; species Cyclotella cryptica. Next base: position 67,610 of record JABMIG010000240.1, read on the forward strand.
TATTATTGTACATATCTGATTCGGGCGCTACCATCAGAACTACCACAATTTACCTACTACATGTAGAAATCATGTTATGTCAAAACAATTAGAATGTTCAAGACTGAAAGGTCTAACAAAAAGTGTAAATTACTAGAAGTCGAAAATTTTCGCTGACATATCCCTACTCTTTTCTGCTGTGCAATAGTTGCACCGCAGAAAAAATGATGTTGATCATTTTTTCTGCGGTGCAACTATTGCACCGCAGAAAAGAGTAGGGAGAAAATGTATTATAAAATAGGCATATGTTCCAGGTGGAATGATGCCAAGCCTCATTTAACTGTTAATGTCAAATGTGATTGTTTGAATTTCTACGCGAGTCACGTAGGAATCGTTATCTTATGGTGCAATTAATTGCACCATAAGGATTATCATGGAGGAAGCTAGTTATGGTGCAACTATTGCACCGAACAAAAAGAGTAGGGATATTATTTTTATCTCTCTCTCTAGACGATTTCTAGTGACAAATTAGCTAGTAGAAAGCTAGTGACAAAAAAATCAAGACATTTTTATCTAGATGAAAGCAAGTATTTGAGTAAAGGAATAGAAAGCTAGCCCACAACCCAAAATAAATCACTAACACTTATACACTATTGATGCCCAATCCTTAGCTCATGATGCAACCCCTTATCCCTAACCAAAGCATTGATAATAGCAGTCACAGTCACAGTCGACGAATGTCCATATACACTATAAATCTTATCACATGCCATCTCTGCTGTAACCCCCCACAAATAAGCTCACTGATCTTCTTCCAAACCACATTTCTCCAATAGTACTGAAACTTATTCCTTCCCCATTCAGCAGCAGTCCAGTCCTTTGCCGGCTTACATCCACTAAACCCAAACTCATACTCCTTCCAAAGATCATGGAGAGTCTTGGGACATTTGGTCAAACGAGCCTCTAGCACCACAGGAACAACATCTGGCACATCCATATCACAGTCAATGATCCCATTAGCCCCTCCTACCAATCCCACCACAAGGTTCTTGTCCGCAGTTGGGGCAGCAACTGAGGTACCTCTGGCAGTCGGAGCGGCGCCACGCTGCACGGTTGCGTGCCTGAGACTGGAAATACGAGAAATGTTATTGGTCATATGGCCCATCTGCCGTTTCAAAACAGCAAGTTGATGCTCCGCCTCGGCTCAAGCATCCATTAGTTCACAACGGAGATGCAAAACTTGGGAAGAGAGAATACGTACCTCTTCCTGTCTCAGAGCAAGAATCCTCTGTGCATCTTGTTCAGTGTCATCAACATCCATAAAGTCCATAACCACTTCAGAATCATGCCCAGTTACAACCAAAAGCTTCCTCTTCACAGGATTAACATCCACCTTGAGTTGTTTCCTTGTTCCCAAATCAAAGTAAGCATCACTAGTGTATTCCTTCTTATAAGAAGGAAAGGATGCTTCGGTACTGGGATCAAAAACACGAAAAAGAACTGACGGGCAAGAACTTTAGCAACTTCAACAGGCACTTTCTTACTCAAGTTTGGCACCACATGAGCTAAGACCCTGGTCTGTCACACCTGATAAGGGATCTATGACATATGCAATTGGACCACCCTTGCAAAGAGAGGAAGCAACCTTGGCATCAATGTCTGAAAGCCCCTTAGTCAGACCTTGGGTTTGAGATAGATACTTAACATCAGTAGTACACACGAATTTTGTAAGGGCAGTCATGTTCAGCTCATGTTCAACAAAATATGACTAACATGTGTCGTGAGTGTACTTACATGTTTTAAGTAGACTAACAAGGTGTATGTAATAAGTTGTGCACACACAAATTCACACATTGATATTGCATGAAATTAGTTGCCATTTTTTATTTTCATCAAAGTTGATACATGTAAGTTTCTACTTAGAGAACGATAACTCTAAAAAATGCTAACTTTTCTAACAAAAAAATTTTCATTAACTAATCGAAGTTTGTTGTATGTTGTATTCTGTTGTATTATTAGTTGTCGGGTAGGTCCAAATTTAAAGTTGTCGGGTCTTTAACGCTGTCAGGTAACTCCAAATTTATGGCGCATGCCAAACTTTTGCAATTAAATTAGGCATGTTCTTTGTGATTTTGAATTCAGTAAACTTTACTGAATTTGGCCTGTGTGAGAATACGACCTTTATTTTTTATTATTGCTGTTGTGATGTAAGTACGGTTTTTGTGTGATGCGCAAACGAATGAATTTCCCGAGGCGCACACGCCCTGTTCACACACTTGCCTCTTGTATGAAAAACCACCATGACAATTTTGCCGTTGCCACAGTCAACACACCATATCTCCACCCGCACACTGAATCCAGAGCGGCCGTCACCACCGCTCTGCTGCAAACAAGATAGACAAGCAGAGGAATGCGGCCACAAGGTATGAATGTTGTTTTTTTCTTTTTTCTTTTGTTTTAAGGGCTAATGTTTTCAATAAAATAATTACGCAGCATTCGCACCATGGCATCAAATACAATTGAGTTGATTTGTTAAGTAAAATTAAGTCAATAAGCCAAGTTAACATGATATCGATTTTATAGTAATATAATATTAGCACTTGATTTTTCTATGAGTAAAGTACTGCAGGGATGAAAGTGGTCATTGCTGATGAATGTCAGTGGTGACCAATGAAGTCTGCATGTTGTAACTTGCGCAAACCACAAGTAGCAACGTAAGATAGGGATAAGTATTGACACATTTGTTTTTTTTTGTATTTACTTGTAGACAGTGTTGGGAAATACTTATACCGAAGTAAACAATAACATACAGCACTGTGACTTTCCCTGATACTTTCCTAACACTTTTTTGTTACTATACTTACAATAAAGTACATAGTACTACACACACCCAGACGGAGTTTCGGGCTCTCAGATAAATCCAGCCAATGTCATTTCAGCATATGTCTTGTGTTGGCGCCGGGAGTTTTTTCAACGACCCCGGTAGTCTGTATCATCCTGCAACATTGAAATAGTAAGAATGCATGAGACAACATGTTTCAAACAGAGGAGAACAATTGAAAACATACCTTTGTTCATCCTGTCCCTCTTGCAAAAGTAACTGCCATCTGTCTGACACTGTGAGTGCCAAGGAGCCCTGCCCTTGCAGCCATAAATGAATCAGACAATAAAATGTCCTTGAGTTGACGGGCCAGTTGCTCCTTAATCCTGGTTGGATCATCCAAACCTGAATAGCCAAAAACAAAATCATTGTCACCTGGGTTCAGCTCGAAATGATATTCGAGCCATACCCCAAGATTTGATAGGAATTCATACCTAGTGTCTGTGGCTCCCATTAGCACTTGATTGGGGCAGTCTCTCTCATCAACCACATTCTTCGACCAGTAAAGACGGGCAGTGATGCACCAATCAGGATAACTTGAATATGACAACAACCCAGGGAGCCTGAACTTGGAGCAGTCATCGAGCCTCCCAATCATGGAAAGCTGGAAAGAGGTCAGGGCAGCACTACAGAGGCCAAGTTCCGTGTTGTCAGCCCGCCAATAGGCTCCCATGACTTGCTCAAACTCACTTGTCATTAGGGGTCGCCTCACGATTGATTCAACACTGCGGCATTGAGCCCGGAAGCACCGCATTGTCTTTGTCAACTGTGACATCTGGACAGAGTGAGTTGGATTGCCTTCTTGGCGGGTGTCATTCCATTGCTGGTGGGTGTTGGGCATGAAATAGGAGATATTCCTTTCCACGCAAGCACAGAGTGGAGTCTGAAGTGTAGGGGAGGTGTTGAGCCTTCATCTGCATCAGGGTTGCCATAGATCCTGTCCTTGAAGTGACCATACACGTGGTCTGCGTGGATTGCCAGAAGTTCATCCCTGTGAACTGATGGTCAGATGAATAAGCCCTGCCATCTTTCCAATGCATGAGGTTAACAAGTGCACGATAGTATTGCTCACGTAGAGTGAGTTGGCGGCAAGGTACATGTTGTGGACGGCCACGGCCATGAGGTGGAGGAGGATAGGGAATTGGTTGGGCTTGAGGTGCTGCAAGTTCTTGTGGAATGGGGGCTGTGTCCAATTCCGGAGGCACAACAAATCCATCAGGGGGTGGGACAGCAGGTCAGGAGGCAGTTGGGGTCATGGCTTCCTCGTTTCGAAAGGTCGCAGCAAAGGTGATGTTTTGGGTGGATGGACATTGGGGTGGAATATTTGGAGGTACAGTGTTGCGTCGGTGTGGAGAGGCTGCTGCACGAGGTGCTGCAGCTTCTGCTGCTGCTGGAGGTGCAGCTAACCCATCAAGACGTGGAACAGTGGTGGGAGGAATAGGGGGAGCAACAGCGGATTCTGCGGCAGCAAAGGCGGTGGCAAATGCATTGTTTGTTGCAGCATGTTGTTGCCATCGACCATGATTTGTGATGGCACGATTAGTTGGGATCATGGTGACATAGGCCAAGAATCTGCAATTTTTAGTACCCTAAGGTACTAAAATCAATAGGATCATTCTCAGGACTCCCCAGGTGGAAAGTTCACTGCCCCTGATCCAAAAGACATGGACTCCACATCACAGGAGTCCACTGCCGTGCTCCCGGTGGCATGGACTCCCCAACACAGAAGTTCATTGCCCTGAATGAGAGCACACCCTTGAGAAGGGTATAAACATACCAATTGTGTGTAGAAGCTACACAATGTTTGTTTGCACCGTTTGGATTGGAAGTGCAGTTCCATACTGCCCTTCCATCCTCACAATTGTAGCAAAATAAACTCATAAAATCAAATCTTCGACACCTGTCGAAACTACCTATAATTTTTGTGTGATATTTTTTCGACGAAACAGCTCAGGTCACTATCTTCAGATAACCGTGATGTGATCGTCGTGCACCAAAGCCATCAACATCCAAACCTTCCAACACGAGGCAGGTTAACAATTTTTTTCGCGAGCGGCAATTTTAACTTTTTCACGTCAGTGATACGTTTTTTTGTGCGATCAATGATCTCTCCAAAATCATCTTTGCAATAGACAAATCCCTTCGGTTTTGCGATCAACGAGCTCTCTAAAATTTATCCAGCGATCGGCAACGTAAGCGATCAACTTCGAGCGATCAACTTCTGCGATCGGGGATTCGTATGAGTCGGATTAATTTCGTGATCAAGAATTCTCGGGAAATAGTTGGAAGCAAGACTTTCAAGAAATTGAAAGCGAAATAGATAATTTAAAAATAAATAAATAAAATCTTTTTCGAACTAACCTCCACAGGGCACCCAAGACCTTTTTCAAGGCCTTGTATTATAATACACCCCTTGGAGAGGCAATCAAAAGGATGTCGACCAGCAAGTCAAGCCCAGAAGGCCTCAAGCCGCAGGAGTGTGAACGGAGTTCAGGGAGGTCCAAGCCACCCATTTCCTACATTCCCACTGCCATGGACACCCCGAAGGTGATCAACAAAATCAAGGTCTCCAACAAAATGACCCTGTCTGTCACCGTCTTCGACAAGGGAAGTCCTGAACAGTTCCTCAACCATGTCCAGACCTCGATGGAAATAATTTCCCAGAGAGGCTTTGACACGGAGTACGAGGAAGCCTGCAAGGCAGACAAAAAGGTTGAGGCAAAACTGACTGCAGCCACTGCGGCCAAAGCCAAGTACAAAGGGATGGATGAAAATTCCCCCGTCATCCAGTCATGGTGCAAGGCAACTGCTGCTAAACTCCACACCAGTATGGCCATAGTGTCCGCTGGCCAAGCGATCTTCCTGCAGTACTCCACTCAACTGTTGGAGACTGTCCGTTGTCCTTGGACCACCATTGTCGGGGAGCAGATCAACTGTGAACCCTGGACAGATGTGTATGGGACCGAGCATCCCACAAAACGCCCGGCATCTTGGACCTCCTTTCAGGAATGTGTCCAGTTGCACCTGCAGACCGTCTTCAGGACTGATGCAGTGGAGCAGGAACATTTCTACATCGCAGCAATGGGCTGAAGAAACCAAACAGGGTACCCATTAGGGACTTTGTGCAGAGGATCCAATGCCTTAACGGGTATGTGGAACTCTTGCCGTGCCTGTTTTACTCTTCAAAGACTGCAAAGTCTAGGAAAGTATGCGAGCCGTTTGATGATGCCGACTTGGCAAGCCACATCCTCAGGATTGTTCCTAGGAACTGGCAGGACCAATGTGATCTCAGTGGAGCCTTGGTACCACAGAGTGTCACGGAACTTCTCGAAGTCCTTGAACGCATCAAGAAGGCCTACCCCACCGAGAAGGTTGGAGAAGGACCCAAGACTGTAGCCAAGTCTAACGACTCATCTAGGAAGAAGATGGTCTCTTTTAGTGACCGGATTCCGAAGAAACATCGCACAGAGAAGTACTGTTCTCTCTGCAAGAAACATGGGGGTGCACATACCACCCACAACACTCCGGATTGCCGGAAGTATGACTCCAATGGGACCCCGAAGTCAAGCTTCAAGGAGAGAAAACCAAATGGAAACTCTCGTGGACTAGAGAGACCTGCTCGAGGAGGAAGTAGCTATGGGCAGCTATCCACTAAAATCGACAAACTTACGAAGTCCAACAAGAAAATGAAACAAGCTATCAGAAAAAAGAAGCGTAAGCATCGCGACATGAGAAAGAGTGATGATTCAGACTCATCCTGAGATGATGGGTTGGGGAGTACTAAGAAATTGTGTAGTAAAATCGATTGTATTGAAATGATGAAAACTTATCTTAGTCCGATTAAAACTTCCCCACGTGCCAACATAACATTTTCTGATTCAAACAACATCAGTTCAAATCCAGCAGAAGAACTAGGAAATCTTCCAGCCAACCTTACACAGAGTGAAACAGTTGCTGAATTGTCAGACCCCGAACTGTTGGGTGACCTTTTCAATAGTGTGAACCCCCCTTTGACAGGTAAAGAAGGACGGGTCACTACTGTAGCAGCACAGGCATGCTACAAAGCGACTGAAAATCCAGCCCATAAGAACATTGAACACTCTACAGGGTATCATACCAGTAACACAGTCATCAGGATCCTACTAGACAGTGGATCTGATGGTTATCTCCTGTTCCGTGCAAAAGGAACGGAGAAACACTTTCCCTACTTGACTAGGCAGGTGCCAAAGTCTTGGCACACGTCAAATGGGGGCTTCCTAACCAAAGGAAGGAGCAAAGTTAACTTAAAGTTCTTTGAGTATTTGAACAGTAAGGAGTACATAGTGACTCCCGATGTAGTAGAGTACGATAAGAAAAAGATGACAAAGCCAGCGTTCAACCTAATTCTTGGATGTCAAACCATGAAAGAGCTCGGAATTGTTCTAGATTTTTGAACAAAAGAAATCACCATTGATCACATCATTTTGCCAATGAGAGATATCAATAGTCCGACCCCATCAAACTTGGATAAAGCCTGGGCTGTTAACAACAGCATGGCAAATGAACCACAAAGTACGCAGGAAGTGACACAGCGCGTAGTTAAAATCCTAGATGCAAATTATAAAAAGGCAGACCTCCAATCAATTGTTAGCACCAATTGTACTCACCTTAGTCTCCAAGACCAAAACTTGTTGCTGGAGTTACTCACAGAATTTGAGGAACTTTTTGACAGAACACTAGGTGATTGGAACACAGAGCCTGTGTCCTTCAAACTCAAGGAGGGCGCAAAGCCATATCATGGCAGGGTATATCCAGTACCCAAATCTTGCAAGGAAACAACTATCAAAGAACTGAATTGGCCCGAGTCAGAATTAGCGTCACCATCGTTTATCACTGCAAAACAAGACGGAACTGTATGTTTCCTCACTGATTTTAGAGAAGTAAATAAACGACTAGTTCGAAAGCCGTTTACATTACCCAAAATCAGTACACTCCTGCAAGAGCTAGAAGGATTTACCTACTCTACAACCCTAGATTTAAATATGGGTTATTATACCATTAGATTGGATCCCAATTCATCCAAAATATGTACCCTCATGCTCCCTTGGGGCAAATATTCCTACCTCCGACTGCCTATGGGCATTGCCTCGCCAGACATCTTTCAAGCAAAAATGTCAGCACTAATGGTAGCCTTAGAGTTCGTGAGAGCTTACCTTGATGATTTGTTATGCATCACAAAGGCAAACCTGGAAGACCACCTTGACAAATTGAAAATGGTGCTTACCAGGCTATGCGAGGCGGGCTTGCGAATCAACGCCCGAAAGTCGTCATTCTGCACCTTTGAAACAGAATATCTAGGTATACCCACCCTCACACAAACAGGGATTAAACCACAACAGAAAAAGGTACAGGCAATTCTCGTGATCTCATCGCCAAAAAATGTCAAAGACCTCCGTAAGTTCCTGGACATGATCCAGTATTATAGAGATCTTTGGGCAAGATGCAGCAAAGTTCTTGCCCCACTCACCTCACTGGTAGGAGAGTGTGGTCACACCAAGGTCACCAGAGCCAACAAGGCGAAGAAACGTCCATGGTACTGGGACACGGTGCATCAAAAAGCATTCGATGACGTTAAGACTTCAATTGCCAAGGATGTAGTCTTAGCCTATTCCAATTATTCAATGGAATTTGAGATATACACTGATGCCTCGTATAAACAACTTGGATCAGTTATCACCCAGGGTAATAGGCCCCTTGTGTTCTTCAGCAGGAAGCTGTCGACGACACAACAGAAGTACAGCATGACCGAACTAGAACTACTGGCCATAGTGGAAACACTCAAGGAGTTCAAAGGAATGTTGTGGGGACAAAGGTTAAAAGTCTATACAGGCCATAAAAATCTAATCCAAGACACCCTCGGATTAACCTCTGACCGTGTCTACCGATGGAGATTGCTCCTCGAGGAATTTGGCCCCAAAATTGTTCACATTAAAGGCAAACATAACACTGTTGCCAATGTCATCTCTCGCTTAGACATCAGACCAATACCGAGTGAGCACCAGAACTGGATGACGTTCACCAAATGCTGGTGTCATTACACCATGCAAGAAGAGAGTGCAATAGACACCTCTTCATACCAAGAGGAAATGAATCTGGCATTTGCAAACCGCAGCGAAGAAGATGTAATCTACCCGTTAACAGTACGAGAGATTGCAGAAGCACAAAGCTTGATGCCAGCTTGAAGACACTGAAAGATCAGTACTCGACACAATTCGTCAAAAGTACACAACTCCTAATTATGTAAGGAAGGGAAGATGGTCATTCCAAAAGAACTTCAACACCATGCAGTTAGTTGGTACCACCACTATCTACAGCACCCTGGACACACTAGACTCGAAGAAACCCTTCGTGCTGCGATGTACTGGAAAGGTATGCAAAATAACATCCGTAAATATGTCAAAAACTGTCATGCATGCAAAGTCGACAAGAGGCATCAGCATAAATACGGGAAACTCCCTACTAAATTCGCCATCACAAACCCTTGGGATGTACTATGTGGGGACCTTATTGGCCCGTATAATGCAATCAAAGGTAAAGATGGGACAGTAATTGATTTCATGTGTCTCACTATGATTGACCCAGCTTCTAGCTGGTTTGTTTGAAATAGTTGAACTACCGGTAATCACCGAGGCGATTATTCCCCTGGATACAAAAGGGCGGAAAGGTAAAAAGACCCATGAGGAACCTAAGTTAGCATACTTTGATAACTCATCAGCAATGATCAGCAACTTAGTGAACAAGACTTGGTTTAGTAGGTATCCACATTGTCAATACATAATTTATGACAATGGAAGCGAATTCAAACTTCACTTCAAACCCCTATGTGTCTCATATGGGATCACGAGTAAGCATACCAGTGTCAAGAATCCACAAGCGAATGCTATTCTAGAACAAATACATCAGGTGATTTCATCTATGCTCTGAACAGCTGAAATAGATATGGCCCCTTCAGTAGAGCCAAACAATATAGACAAGTCTGTGATGAACGTTGCTTGGGCCATTCGCTCAACATACCACACAGTACTACAAGCCTCCCCAGGTGCAGCCATTTTTGGTCGTGAGATGTTGTATGACATTCCCTTCCTGGCTGACTGGAATAAAATTGGAGAATATAGGCAACACCTAACAGACCAAAACACAGAACGGGAAAATTGCTCACGTCTTGATTGGGACTACAAAGTTGGTGATCAAGTACTTCTTAGAAAAGATGGTATACTCAGCAAAGGTGAAAGTAGACATGAATGTGATCCTTGGACTATCACATCAGTTCATACAAATGGCACCATCAGGATTCAACGCGGAACAAAATCAGAAAGATTGAATGTACAAAGAGTTACACCTTTTTAACAACCAAACTTAAAACCATATTAAATGTCAGTTTCAAAAACAGACAAAATGGACTCTCCCTCTTCAAACAACACTTACTCGTTACACATGTTTAACAAACTCTTTAGTTTGTTATAGTTACTCTCATGAGAACCAATTTTTTTCACCTCAAACACCTAGGTTTTTTGTTCCATTTTTACCTGATACTCCATTCGTGGGGGCAAGTGACATAGGCCAAGAATCTGCCATTTTAAGTACCCTATGGTACTAAAATCAATAGGATCATTCTCAGGACTCCCCAGGTGGAAAGTCCACTGCCCCTGATCCAAAAGACATGGACTCCACATCACAGGAGTTCACTACCCTGCTCCCGAAAGCATGGACTCCCCAACACAGAAGTTCATTGCCCTGAACGAGAACACACCTTTGAGAAGGGTATAAACATACCAATTGTGTGTAGAAGCTACACAATGTTCGTTTGCATCGTTTGGATTGGAAGTGCAGTTCCATACTGCCCTTCCATCCTCACAATTGCAACAAAATAAACTCATAAAATCAAATCTTCGACACCTGTCGAAACTACCTATAATTTTCGTGTGATATTTTTTTTACAACGAAACGGCTCAGGTCACATGGTAGTTTTGTTCTTATTTTTTATGACAGAATAATATTGGGACTGTTGTGATCGTAATGAGAATTATGTAGAACGTGCATGCGTGATTCTGTGGCTGTCCAACGGGACAAGGAAGTCTTTTTGGTGTGACGGTCAGGCCTCCTTCTTATTTTGTTAGCCAAATTTAAGTAGCTTTGATTACCCTCAGCGCTACTTAAGTAGCTGCACGCTTACATATTTACTATCCAAAACACATAACGTATTGGAAAAATTTAGGTAGAATTACGGCGGGAACTAGTACTCAGAAATAAAAATATTACCTAGGTAGTATTTTAAAATGAATACAAACATATTGAAATATTATACTACAGCTGGTTGCAGGAAAAAGGAAAAATTGACCTTGTGTACCCTAGTACAAATACCTTTAAATACTAAGAAATTTTTGTCCTATCTACCATCAACCTAGACAAATTGCATAACCACCGTGGGATTGGCCACCCTGGAATTCATTCACAGTGGACTCCGTCCATGAACATTCACATAAGGACCTAAAGGGCTTCATTGCTCAAGATACACCTATAGGGCATTTTCAGACCTTTAGGTCCTTCTGTGAATTGCTTAAATTCTATATTTTCTATCCCCCCCGCCTCCCCCACCATGAATAAACTATCACCAAACACTGCAATGATCAATAAATCCTGGCTGCAACTAACTGACAGTCTCTTGAATCATTCCAACAACAAATGGATATGCAATGAGTTGTAGTCTAGAATAATGTGTTCCCTTTCCCCCATTTGTTGGGGGTTCTCTTATAAGCGGTCAAATTTTGTGCGAGGTATTTCAAGGATGGTAGGGGGATTTGATAACCCAAAAGCAAATGATGTTTATCATAAGGCCTTTAAATCAATCTGTCCTTATGATGGTTCAAGGCATACAGTTCACTACTTCTTTCGACATAAAGCCAGCCTTTTTTTGCTAGCAAACACAATTCATTGATCATGCCAGATAAAAAAATCCAGACTACATACAATTTGTACCACCTGCACGTGGGGTCAAAAATGCCTGCAACCAACTGTACTTGGTGTTCCACCATGAAATACCTTCGAAGTCTCAATATCACTACATCTAGACACATGCTAACGTTTTTGACAATTAAGGTCTACTAATTTTCAAAAAAGCATGTAATACAAAAAAATGCTGACTTTTTCATTTGAAATCAACAATATGACCTAACTTAAAAATCACTGCAAATTATCTCAAAACAAAATGTTATTAATAGAGTAATGCTGCTGTGTTTGGAAGGCCACTGCAGTGTTCAAAATGAAGCTCTCTATTATGAAATTGTCACAAAACTTGCAATAACTCACCTACTTCCTGCTTTAGAAAGCCATTCCCCTGCACACTGACAGGATTGAGCATTTGCTGTAGTATTTGTGGGCATTAGGAATGGTGAGGATGGCCATATGTGATGATGAGGTGGCTGCGGGGTTAATTATTCATTGAAAAAATCAAACAGTCGTAAAAATGGCAACAACTCAATTTTCTAGCCCATTTAAAACCAATTCCCCTGTGTGCGGTCAGGATCGAGCTTTACTTTTGTCTTTCAGAGCATTGGGAATTGGGAATAGAGGGTGAGATTCAAGGAAGAGGTGGTGGTAGGGTTACTAATGCATTAAGAAAGAAATGGGCCTAAAATTGCAGTAACTCACCTATTCCACCCCCTTTTAGAAACCATTCCCCTGCATGCAGACAGGATGGAGATTTAGGGGCTACTGTTGTCATTCAGAGTATTGAGAATCAGAAAGAGGGTCGGATTGGAGGAGGAGGTGGTGGGAGCATGGTAAATAATGCATAGAAAAAATGAAAAGTGTGTAAAATTTCGATAGCTCATCAATTTGACAATGTAAAAAGCCACCCCCCTGCGCACTGCTAGCATGGATCATTTGCTGTGGTCATTGGGGCAATTGGTGATAGGGAGGAGGGCAAGATTGGAGTAGAGGGCAGTGCCACGGTCAACAATTTCTTGAAAAAATAAATGGTAACAAATTGGCAATCACTACCCAATTTTATCTCTTTAAAAATGTTCTCCGGTGCGTAGGCAGGATTGGGAGTTTGCTTCTGTCTTTGGGGGGATTGCGGGTGGGAATGAGATGCGTTTGGAGCATGATTTTTGTGAATGGACAGTGGAGACGGTGGGGAGTGTCTTGCAATGGTGGAGAAGTGAGGTCATGAATGGGGCCGGGGGCAGGGGCATTATCCGGGGAAAGGCCAGCGCGAACTTACGGAAAACAGCACAGGCTACTGTTGCCTGTGCTGATGGTTGCTCTTTTGTTAGTGTCGTTGGTATCGAGCCATTGTTGAAATGCTTGTGTCTGATCAACAAAATTTGGCATTCGTTGCATTTGTTTTTGTGTGTAAGAGTGCTTGATGGTAGCAAGCATGACTAATTTTTGTATCTTGGTTTAGTCATGACGGTGGTATTTTAGGCCCAACCATGTTAATTTGTTAGCAAAAAAGGTGGTACAATCAACTTTGGTGACCACCAAAGTGAGATTTTAATTATCCGAATACTGTAGTATTCAGATATAGTATCATCAGTCCCACATGGGACTTGGTATGGACTAAAGAAAATACCATATTGGTGATATTTTAACATTAATACAAGAGTAAAGACACCACAGCAAGTGTGCGGTGTCAAGAATAGTTCAATTCTCCTGACAGACCCCACTTTTATGGCCTGCAAGCGTGGCAATTTCATAGATTATTATGTAGTTTATTGTTTTCCAGGAATTTGGCAAAGCCTTGCTCCCTCCATGCATGCAAGTGAATGGAATTGCAACAACATGTATGGGGTAAGACACACAAGAGGCAAAGAAATTAACTGAAGCACATACTGGTTGGTCTCAATCATAACCAAGAGGAATGCACCGACAAAATACATACTAAACTACATATCCTGTGTCAAGATTGCTGGTTCATCACTGTCTGGTTCCATGTTTCTTTGCATGCAGTGTAGTGGATGGACATTATTTGTTACAACTGATTTACTCAACACTTCTAGTTCTAGGTTGGACATCCTTTAATGCTGCCTCATAACCCAAATGAAACAGATGCACAACGGTCTGACAAAGGAAAAAGATTTTCTAAAGAAGTGCAAAGGTGAAGGGATTGAAAGAAACCACAGAACTCCCTGAAACTAAAGGCAAATAAGATGTTCTTTAGCCTGGCATAGGGGCACCCTTCCTTCAAGTATGATAATTGCAAATTCAGCCAAGCTGGAGAAAGTGCATTGACTACTTGAGCACAGCATGCAAAATTACTGAAAGAGGCAGAGAGACAGTCCATACGAGCTTTTATTTAATGAAAAGCTCTTTACTTCTCTTGACTTTATCTCAGGCTTTTCTGGTGCAATTTTGCTCCACCCAAGTAAACAATTCAGCGTTGACATTTCAGGATAATAAGCTTTCCATCTTGTGTTTGTTAAATATTGAGAATTATAGTGTTTACTTGAAAGTTTTATAACCGATGATAAAGTTTAGTACAAATTGAGCAAAAATACAAGTGAATTTTGAATTTGATCAAGTGCCAAGTTTTTAGTGTAAATGCCTGTCATACTTTGATGTGGTAGAATAGGGAAAGCACAAAGCACACACAGCGTGACACACACGTAGAGGTCTCTTATATTTGACGACGCGTGTCAATACGCGTGTTCTAGTATTCCTCCCGCATGTAGAGGACTTTTTTCAGATGTGCACTACGACAAGGTGTGCGTTGAGTTCTGGCGCCAATTTTGTGAAAAAGTGGGGAGTAGGATGATTATGGGTTGTATTGGGGAGAGGCAGTGTGGACTGGATAATGCATGCTGCTCCTTCATATATTTGTTGTAACAACAGCTCAAGATCATCTATACAGCGCTTGCCTTAATCTATTGACTTTCCACCGTCATATAAGCTGTCGAAGAAGTTGGAGGAAGTAAAAGAATTCATCATCTGTGAAGATCTATAAGGAAGAATTATGTACATTCTCCCGGCAATCGTTGCACTTTTTATAGCCCCAACGTTTTCCCACGCAGCCTCTTGCCAAGGTGACGCCTCGAATTCCTGCAATGGCCTCTTAAACAAATGCACCTCCGACGGCGGGCTGTGCGTCGTCGATTCTACGACAGGGACATGCTGCTCGTTACAATCAGCATCCACAGCCGTAGCCCGATCTTCCGGAACGACAACCACTTGCACGTCCGATATGGACAGTAGCATATGCGCTGATTCCGATCTCACTTCCGTCCTAAGCTTCACGACCAGCACTCACGCCGCGGTGGATATTTCCAACGAGGGCGGTTCCTCCGCCAACTTCAAACCCAACGAGGAATGTTTCAACGTCGAGATTGGAATCATCCTCGATGACAAACCGGATGAAATTGCGTGGGAAATTACATCTGGACGGAAGTCGACACTGCAGCAGCCAACGGCCACTGTCGTCGGTACTTCTCCGTATTATGATCCGTCGAAGTATCAGGAAGCGAGTGACACTTTCATTGCATGCCTTCCAAAGGGTAGGGTGAGTTTGTTGGATGAATGCCGAGTACATCACGTAGTAGTGAATAGTAGTGCGCACAATTATATGTCATGACCACAACATTTTCTCACACCATCCCTTCGACGTATCCTTCAGTATACATTCACCATAATCGATCAGGGAAACGACGGACTCTGCTGCTCCCACGGGGAAGGAAAGTACGCAGTCTCGTACCAACCCACGGGAGAACTCATTGCCCAAGGCGGCGAATTCAGCAGCAGCGAGAGCACCACGTTCAAAATACCCTTCGTGGCACCGGCACCGACCGATTCCGACGGTGATGGCTTCGAAGATCGAACTCACAACATTATCCCCACTGTTCCAATGACGAGCGATGGACAGCCGAGCTGTTCCAATCAATTCGGACTGAATTTAGTTACGGACGATTACGGCGTGGAGACCACGTGGGAACTGCGGGAGAAAGACGACAGCACCTCGGACAATTATACCGATTGGAGGATTGTGGCGAGCGGTGGGCCGTATACGAGCGATTACACTTACGATATTAGTTATTGCGTGTATCCGGGAAGATATGCCTTTGTATTTTACGATTGGCAGTGCGATGGTCTGACGGGAGTCAAGTCGAATGGATATTACACTCTCACGGTGAATGGGATGGAAGTGCATACTGGCGGGACGAATATGACTCAATATGACGAGGTGGTGGAGTTGAATTTTATGAATGAATTGACAGGGAACGATGAGCCCGCGGCATATAATCCGTCAGATTTGTCGAAGTATAAAAAGAGTACAAGTGGCGCGAGAGAAAAATGGATTGCAGTAGATGGATGGGTATGGTCTTACTGATGGCTGCGATGTCATTTTACTAGACTGTATGGAGAATATGGGGACTGACAATGAATTTAGAGGACCTTCGATGTTTGAACTTTTTGAGACTTCAAGAGCGGAAAATATGTTTTAGAAGCTGAATTCTCTTTGAGAGTGGGATGTGCGTGTTTGTTTCTTACTTTTTGTAGTAATATGAACATTAGAAGGAGATATATTGAGCGTCATTGCTGATCAAAGATGTAGTCATTGCGGATCAGCGACACAGGAGACAATGACAAGACTTCAAATAGTATGGCGATGAAAGGAGGAATTTATGACATTGTTACACGTTCTTTCTTAGAAAATGGGGAAAGGTGTGGATCCTGTGTAGTAAGACGAACACTATAATGAGACGAATGTTGTAGCGGATCAAAGCTTTGGTGCACCCGCACCTATCACAAAACGAAAGTATTATGCCCTATATATCATGAGGAGTGACGAATTGTCACGCCTTGGGGGTGAAACACAGCGATGATTTGTTTGAATCAAAAGATTTTGATGTAGCTCCTTCTCACTCAAACCCTGTCAGCTGCCTTGTTTTGACAAAGACCTTTTACCATTAAACTATGGTAGTTCCTTTATTGAATTCAACAATAGCAAATGAACGGACTCAAGAAAAATGTAATACCGTAGGTACCATTGTCTTTTTCGACACCCGCGCGTTTTGCTTCATGAAGTGCAAATAGTAGTTAAAATGAGGTTTTAATGTACGGTAGTCTTACATAGCTCTTATGTTTTCACCTTTTCACACTTTTTCACTGTTGCCGACAAAAATTGATGTCTTGTAGTGGCTCGACAGAACGGCCAAAAATATCGAACGGCAACACACCAACTTTGTCGCATACTTGACTGCGATGGACACTTTCCAACAGAATGCCTCCCAAAATCGTACTTTGGGGGCACGGAATATCGAACCAACAGCAGCGCTTCCATTGACCTATCGGCTCTTCCATTGGACAGCGTTTGATAAGTTAGATCGGGGTTTCTGAGCTACGTTGGACTAATCATCGATAACATGATTATGCATTTCATTGTTTTGCTTGCCATCGTTTTGCTGTCGTCGTCGTTCGCCAAACAAACACGAATCATTGGAGGAGACGAGGTGAGTTGAGTTGACGATTTGTCGTGTTTTCGCTACTCCTTGCTGGGACGATACAAACGTTGTTGGCTGTTTCTCTAATCTCACTGGTGTTCACTCGCTCTTCTGTACAAACCAAGACCGAAGATGGTAGATATCCCTACGCTGTTGCATTAACGAAACACGGCGATAAGTTCTTTTGCGGCGGATCCTTGATTGCTCGTGATGTTGTCCTCACTGCAGCTGTGAGTACAAATCATGTCCCTTTTCCCCATTCACCTTGTACAAAATGCATTGTTTGTTCCTATCTCATAATATCACACATGTGATACATTCCTACCCAACGAAATCCTGCAAAGCATTGCATGGGCGGTTCCTACTCCGTCTCCATCGGAAGACACGCCCTAGCAGACAATAGCACCGGAGAAGAAATACCCATGCAACAAGAAATCATTCATCCAAGTTGGGATCAATACACGGACGAATACGATTTTGCGTTAGTCCTCCTGTCGCGTCCTACGACGTCATCATCGTCTTCCATCGTTGCGTTGAATCCTGGCAATCCGGCGTTGCCCCAGGATGGTGCCATGGTGCGGACGATGGGATGGGGTGATACGACGTTGGATGATGAGACGAAGGTTGTTAGCGATGTTTTGATGGCGGTGGATGTACAGGTTATATCGAATGATGAATGTTCGGCGGTCAAGGGGACGGATGGGATGTATACGAACAATTATGCCAATTATATTTTCCCGAGCATGATTTGTAGTACGTTCTTTTTGTCGCTATTGAACGTCTTTTCGCATATTTTTTGTGTTGACAGTGATTGACGTTTTCTTTTTCCACTATTGAAACCATGTCATACACAGCATTAACGCCAGGAAGTGATGGTAAGAGGATGTTTGAAATTTCAGTTCTGTGTGCCCGTGTTGTGCTGTTGACATGTGTCAGAACTTTGTCCAGGAAGAAATAACTTACTAATAGCCTAAAAAATCGTTTCATGTCGTTGCTGCTGCATCATTCAGCATGTCAGGGAGATTCAGGTGAGTCCATGAGAGTCTTGCCTATCAGAAGATATTTGGCAATGTGTACTTATACGGTGTCATTTTCGCAAAGGCGGACCGCTCATCATTCCGGGATCGGATGCCTCGGAAGATATTCAAATCGGTATCGGTGAGATGTGCATCACAAACTACCACACAACACCCACACGCTACCGTTCCTATTGCTAACAATGACACACTACACCTTTTTCTTATTCGATTTAGTTTCATGGGGCATAGGCTGTGCAAGAATATTCCCCGGAGTTTACAGTCGAGTTAGTTTGGCATACGATTGGATCAAGGAAACGGTATGCAATGTCTCTTCAGTCCCGCCGGATAGCTTGTGCAACCTTCCTGAGCCTACCCAGGAGCCTACCCAGGAGCCTACCCACGTGCCAACTGTTAGCCCCAGCTATGTGCCATCGTCGGATCCTACAGAAAAACCATCCTTGGTGCGTATGTCCGACCTTGCATCTAGATATGTTATGGCTTCATCAAGTTGCTTGCGATAAAACTCACAAATGAACTGTCATTGTTGCGATGTGGGCAGTCTCCGACCCGACCTCCATCAAATAGTCCATCAACCAGCCCATCCTCACGTCCTTCTGCCTCTCCATCTTTATCGAGCCCCAATCCGAAAAAATCTTTGACGGGTACTAATAATAGCACCAATGTGCGACCGGCTCCGAAAACAGATGCAATAAAGGCACCAAATGTTGAGCCTGATGAACGAACTGTCAATGTAGATGCTGATGAAGATTCGAGCTCGGGCAGAACGATGCATTGTAACTTTGTCGTGTTATTTGGCATTGCAGGTTTGCTTATGTTGATTTTGTATAAAAGAATGACAAATGTATATTTGATTATCAGCGGGCAGGTAATTTGTACCAGCAGTTAGGCAAGAACTAAAACGGCAGATTAAACAGAGAAGAAGCCACAATGACAGATAAAACGGAGAATCCACATCTTGTCATTTGTGATTGTTATATTATCGGAGCTATCAGTAGGGAGCAATGAATGACATGACCAAACTTTTTGCATAAAAATGAATGATAAAATGACACGATACATAACTACTGCATTCCAATGTTCACATCCCGAACTAAAAGTCCATAACATCCCTCGATAAATAATGCACCGGTATATAATACGTAAAAAATCCCAAATCCTCCGGATTCAACATGACATGAACCACCATCATTTCATTCTCAATCATGCAAATGATGTACGAGCCGACCGAACCACGTGCCATGGACGATTGCCATTGCAATGACGCCAATAACTTCTTACTGTCCACTTTGAGTGTACACTTCTTCTTTGGACGACCCACCGCTGCGCCACCATCATCATGATCACTCGCCTCTTCTTCTTCCTCTACGCGCGGTATGAGTTTATCGTAATACGTCCGAATGGACACGGCATCGTTATCGATTCGTAGAACTAGTTCACCATTCATGGATCCATCGATGTATATTATTGGACTGATGGATTTCATCCGTTCAATGACTGGACGGAGAGGACGATCTAATTGGAATTCTAGTTGGACGTCGGGCGTGTTGACGACTGGTGGGAGATGATGTCTGTAGTTCATTGAAGGATGGTTGCCAGAGTGCATTGTAAACCAAGGGCAAAAATGATACAACGCATCTTGACGACAAGAACAATATTTCAACTCACTGCCATTCTTCCGCCCGTAATATTCTTACAGGGACAGCATGATGCACATCAAAAGTCCCATTAGCACAAGAAGCATCCAGACACAAACAGGGCATTCCACTCCGCTTGGCCAATTTCATCACCACAAAGAACGAAGAAGAACGAAATTGCGCATTGGATTCCAACGACGATCGAAACGAATCATTCCTCGCATCATCGCCGCTGTTGTGCAACGGTGCCGATTTATCACTGCCGCCGCCGCCGCCCAAGCTCTGCAACGTCGCCGCCAACGCGGTCCGGAACAGCACCAAATCAATATCAAACACAATCACATTTCCCGCAATGCTTTCAATTTTATGCTCGAGAAAAATCCCATCCACGGCCATCAATTCGGCGAAGCACGCGATTCCCTCCGCTCCCTCTCCGCCGCTGCGTCCGCCGTTGCCGCCGTCGACGCGGCTTCCAGCGCCACCGCGGGAGGAAATTCGTACGACGGTTGGATCGAGGTAAATTGTGCTTCCGGCTCCGATGGAGTCGGAGTGGGAGGTGGAGGAAGCGCCGCCGCCTCCTCCGGTGAGACGGGAGATGGGGACGATGACGTTGTGGAGGAGTTGGATGTGTTCGGCTGCCAGGAGGGATTTGAATCTCATGATTGAGTTTTCATGGGATTTGACTTAGAAAACTGAGCCTCCGTAACAATTGTTTTGACAGCCATCGATGGCTCATTGACGGCCCAAGAGGAGCCCGAAGAAATTATTTTTTCTACCTCTATTTACCTACGGCATACCTAACCCGGGTGCTAAGCACTCCCAAGAATGACAAAAGACATATCTGTGTCCAAAGGTTGTGTTTGTAAATGGTGAAAAATAATTTCACCATTTCTTTACATCAAGGTAGGTTATGGCCACCCTCCAGCTCTCTTCCATCCCTCCACCATGTTAGTGAGATGCGCAGTGACTTCTGGTGACATCAGAGAGCGATTGGTATTTGGTAACCATTCAAAATCACAGGAAGCTGCTATACATATGGACAGGTTGCTGTTGAGAAGGGGAATCAAACATCACATGGTTCAGATAAACAATAACAACACGAATGTGGGCAATATTAGCCGGGTTGAGCTTTTTCTGTAGTGGTGCTTAATCCCCAGTCTGAAAAAGTCCCAACCTAGCAAAGATTCCCATGAAACTACCCCTGGGGGTAGTTCCACAGTACCACAGTACAAATCTGAATTCATCTTGAACCATTACATGTCAGATATCATTGGACACTGGTGTAGTGACAATATCCAACCTCTGAAACCCGGACAAGATTGCAAAGCCCTTTGGGACTATCTTGAGAGTTTAAGTCCAGTTCCACACAACCTCAGGTCATTGAGATCACCTCCTTAAATTCGCTGCCATATTAGGGATGAATTAATCTAATGGTTCTATGTCCACCACGCAGAAATTGGTATGTTTTCTACGCTGATATAGATGTCAGATAGCAAAATTGTTGAAAATAGTGAGACAACACATCATGATGGCACATAATCGTGCACACATGCATGATATTTTTTATGGTCATTCTTAATAAACTGTGGGCAGACTATCTGACAACAGAACACGATCGATTTTTTGTTCAATCCTCTAGAATCTAGAATCTTGCGTATGAATACTATGTCAACTCCGTAGTGGTTCGAAGTCCCCGTAATAGATCAAAGTGAATTCAGACTTGTACTGATGAATCCCATCCTAAAATCTATCTGTCTTCCTGAGTGAGGCCATCTGAGAAATCCATACAAAATTATTTGTCATCCTGTCACATGCACCACAATCCTGATTTCTCCAAGGAAATCATCAAATTTATGAACCCATACTGTCACTGCTTGACCATCTCGGCCTTTGTGATGCTTGTGGGTAGTACTGCAACAAGGTCAACATTGAAACTCAACCTGCATACATGCACTGTTGTTACAATAGCTCTAGGTTGTGAATTCCGGTTTTGGTTATTGTCTCAAAAAGACAGTAACCAGTATCCAACCAAAATTACTGCAGTCATTCTGGTTGGTTCCAGAAATATGACGGCATCAAACCTAATTTTTTGACATCAGTTTGGTCCCATTATGATAGGGTTATATGAGCTCCAATCCTCCAGATTGACAGTAATATTACTGTCACACTCTGCAGAGATTACGATACTTTCATTACTGGTCCAAATTTTCCTCTATGACTAAATTTTTGAAATACTGCACTAATTATGTGGTAAATTCTACTGCATTACTGTATAATTACTGCAGTAATATAAATACTTATACTGTGATGCTCATTGAAATACCATAGAGTGACCACATCAATTACATTAGACCACCCACAGGAACCAAACATGTGGGAAAAAGTTGACTACTAAACCCTCTTCTTCTTCTTGTGATTATATACTGCTGCTTGCTCTTTACCACCTGACAGCTGCATTCTCTCTGTTGCAATTTTATAGGCCACCAATTCTGTCATTTCATCTTTTGCTCCATCATTTTGATAAATCTTCAAACCAATTTCCTCAGCTTCCTCTGGATACTGCTTGTAATTATCCTCCACCACACTGTAAAAATCACAACCCTTGTATAATTCTTGTAGACTCCTGAATTTTTGATGCTGCCTGGGATGTGGTTCATCGATATCAAATCCTGGAAAACAACGCAAAATGCAATACATATACCCGTTTTCCTAGGCAGGCTTCTCTGATGCATCCTCGTTTGATTTCCAGAGAACACAGCAGTTGTCTTCAAGACTAAAACCACTGTGTGCACAAGAAAATCTAATCAGAGGACCGTCAATTGCATGAAACTTCAGACCTCCATATTTTGCAGTCAGTGCTTCTGCAAAAAACAATCTCATGTGCTCTTCAGTTGCAGCTTATTGTGTGTGGTGACATTCCAATGATGCTAAGCTTCCCCAATCCCCAACAAGTAAGACCTGCACCCAAGCTTGCCAAGGACCTCAGTGAATGGGCTTGAATTGTTCTTGTGTCACTCATGAATTATGCAATCAGGATTCTCAGCTATGATCCATATGTTCCTTGAGTTGAAGTACCCCTGCTTAGTCCAAAAGTCATTGTGCTCTTGCAAAAACTTGTCAATTAGCCTTGCTTCTTCCTGTTCTCATTCCTCTTGACAGAGGAAGTGGTTGGGCACAAACATCTTTGAGATCAACCTTTCACATGCCGACCTCTCCTCCGGATTCCTATTTCACAGTTTGAAGCATAGACCATTATAGTGGGGCAGGGACTTAACAAATATGACACACGAACAACATCATTTGACAAACAAGGTTTGTAATACCTCAGGCATCCAGAATTTGAAGACGTCAAATGCATCACCAGGAATGCCTTCACACAGGGGAGTCAGAACTTGCAGCTGAGGATGTGTCATCATAGTTGTCATCACTTCCTTTGTCATCACTGTCACCAGATTCATCAGATGAACAATCACCTGTCATACAAAAACACAGTTGTAAAAGAATGCACATGAACTAAATGTAGGAACTGCAATGAAAGGTACTACACATTTTCCAACCCAGTTGTCTTCAATCCTCCCACGGTCCTGGGATTTTCAAAGTCCAAGTTTCTGTCATGTGACATTTTCAGCTTTACAGCTCGATAGCTATCATTGTTCATCTTTTCCAAAACCTTGTCAACTGATTGTGGTAGAAGACGGTTGATCCGATGCATGAAGTATTTCACTTTGTTGATGCCTCCAATCTTCGTATCAGCTAGTCTTAACAGGTAATACATTGAATGCAAAGCATGGCATAAATACCACACCAAGTCCCAGAAGCCATCATGCGACAGAACCTCTGTCCTCTCCAACGGTTGCAAACTGTTTCATTTCCCAGAAGGCTTTCTTTGCAACA
Source organism: Cyclotella cryptica (assembly GCA_013187285.1). NCBI lineage: Eukaryota > Bacillariophyta > Thalassiosirophyceae > Thalassiosirales > Thalassiosiraceae > Cyclotella > Cyclotella cryptica. The sequence continues at coordinate 91,512 of JABMIG010000240.1, forward strand.
CAGTCAATGAGAGAATTCTTTAACATCAGGACCCTCAGCAACTGAACAGCCTTGCCACCTTCCATTCTGCAATCTGGTGGCTTTATGTACTCCAAAACTCTTACCATTATTGTGAGTCTTATCTACCTTTGAAAATACTGTATAGTGGGTGTGGCGGGTGTTGCCAAAGATGTTGCAAAGTTGTGGGAAATGTTATGAACAAACGTTAGATTTTCTAGCTATCATGTGCAATGAGAAGGGAAGTACCTTATCTTCTTTGCAAACTGACATAGTTCTTTGAATGGGTGTAGTCCATCCATCTCCCAATTGTTCTGGCAATGGTGTGCTCAACTCCCGGAATCACAGTTACCACAGGGAAGTGCTCTTTGAGTAAGTCTGCTGCTTTTTGGATGGCCTTCAACATCAATTTCTGTCTTTGTGAGGATCCATCTTTTTCATAATTGGTAAAATATTTTTGACAATGAACCAGATATCCTTTTTACCCCCTTGCATCATGTGCTTGCTGAAGTCAAAAATATTGAGAACACAACTTTGATTGTTTGGAGAGTGTGTGAGGATATTCATCAGTGTGGTCCTCACAAAGGTGGATCCATCTCCAAAGATGCCAATTCCAATAAGTGTCCACATCTGGTAGTGTAGACTCAAGGCCATTCTTCTGATATGCTGCAAAATGGGCAGCACGAAGGTTTCCAGCCACCTAGTGTCTTTTGGGTGGCTCATATTTGTGGTTAGTTGCCCTGGCTTTTTGTAAGACTCTGTGGAAGAGGGGATCTTCTGTACAAAAGAAGGGAAGTGGGGGAGCAGCAGGATAATGGGCTATTGTCAATGGCAACTCTTCCACAGCCATCGGATTACTTATATGAGACATGACAATGTTTTGCTGCCAAAAAGTCTTTGGTTTAAACACCCTTGTTCATGGGATATACAGTGGAAAGACTGTTGTGAAATGGAGAAGGAAGCACAATACAAATGGAGACATTTGAAACCATACCATTTGGAAAGATAGAGACACGTTTCATTGTCGATCGCTTATGAAATGTCAGTGTAGAAATATCACCCCCAGGAGAATCTGTAATATCCACAGATTCTGTGGGTATGGTCCTTGCCCTGATGGCCTCATTCTCTTGATGAGATAGCTCTTGTGCATCCTGCCTCTTTCTTGTTGAAAGATATAGACATCTTCTCATGATGCTGATACTTTTGTGCAGCAGCCAAGGTCTTTATATTGACAATATGTAAAGCTTCCTTGATGCCAGAGACATAGTCTTGAAGCCCCTGATGTCTTTCCTCCCCCAATGGTGTGCCCCAGGGCCTTGGTGTTGTTCCACCCACTCCATTCGTGCTTACAATCATCATGTCTTCACACCTTGGCTCCAGTAATAGGATCCGTATCTTTGACAATTTTTCCACCACCCCAAACAAACTCGAGACTCAGGGAGGATATCATCCTCAACCACCCCCTTCCTTGGATGCTCAAGGTGGTGGGGATTGATTTTTCAGTCTGAGGGATATGTCAAATTACATTTAAAAAGGACTCACAGTATGGGGTGAGTCCATAGATTTGCGGCAGCAATGCATAGAGGCAGTCAAAGGTGGCGAGTTGTTGAAGTGGCAAGGAATTTGTTACTGGTTGAATTGTTTGTGTGGAGGGGAGATAATATTTTCAATTTGAGAGATGTGATAAATTACATTTCAAAAATATAAGACACGAACTCATGCAGGGCAGGTCAATAGATCCATAACAGCCATGGGCAGAGACCGTTAAAGATCACAGGTTGTTGGGGTGATGGTGAAGGAGCTATGGGTCAAATTGTTGGTGTAGACAAGGATAGATTATTTAATTAGAGCAATGAGTTTTCAATATCATTTAACAAAGAAAACTAAATGACTCATGGTACAGGGCAGGTCAATAGATTTGCATCAGCAATTGGCAGAGGTTGTCAAAGGCAAGAACTTGTTGGGGTGACAAGGAAGGAGTAATGGGTCAAATTGTTGGTGTGAACGGCAGATTTTTTCCAATTAGAGGGATAAGTTAAATAATGTTTTAACAAAGAAAACGAAAGGACTCATCGCCTGGGGTGGGCCAATAGATCCGTGGCAGCAATTGTGATGCAACAGTTCAGGGTGCACTTCAATTGGACAGGTAGAACTTGAGATAATGGACATTTAGTTGGCAGCAACGGTTTTGTCATGGTCATGGACTTCTCTAGACTGCAGTACTGGGCAGCTTTGGCAAGGGAGGTTGATTGTACATGACGCTATAACTTAAAGACAGACTACTTTGTGGTTACGGGACATTGCTGAAAGATTCCTTGTTACATCTAGATCTAAGTAGCTAATTAAAATATCTAATTACTTCATGATCAAAACAGTAATCTTGATTGCACAGTAATCTGGTTCAAGCTAAAATGACTGGAAGTGGTATGGAAGTTGTTTGGAAGACTTAGTGAAGTGAGACAGAAAACACATCAACGTAATAGGAATGGGATATCAATTTTACATTGATGTGACGTAGAAGAGATATGATTATGATAGGAAAGTGATGTCAAAGTGCATTGCTCATAATTTACATATCTAGAACTGATGTCATGTGCTCAAACCAAACTTGTAGGTGAGAAATATCTTACCTACAAGGTTGAAGTATGAATGGGGTAAAATTCTCTGAGAGAGAACAAAAATTCCATTAGAATTCCAACTTGGAGCTTGGAACAAATTATCTTTATAGTGATATGGGCAACTTCAACCTACTCAACAACAGCAGACCCCTTCTTCATTCAACAGCGCGCTTTTGGTTCAACTTATTAAAAAGCTACAACAATGTATTGATGCCAATCATTGAGTCATCTCCCAAATAGCTGTTGCTTCTTAGAACTTACTTCAATGAATTAGTCCCAAGCCAAGGGGTTACCCCATCTTCCTTCCCATGTAGGACAGCAGCTATGACAAAGTGGAAATTTTCACTGAGCTAGTTGCATCTTTAAGAATCATTAATACTTTTGCTCTGTGACTAATTGGAAACAAGAAGACCATCATCACTTTCTGTTATGAGACACATAAATGATCAGCATCTACCCAAATTCCCAAGCAAAAAGGGCACATCATCTAATCTAGTCTATCAGCACATAGCTAATATCTTTTAGCTTTCCCTTTGAGAAATGCAAGATCTTTTGCATCATCAGCTCATCCTAGAGCATTTCACTATAAAAAATATAAGTTGAGCCCCAATCCATCACCAACCAGTTTCATGGTAAATGGTTCTTGTTCACAAATATTGAAATCCACTTTGGAACTTGGTCCCAGGCAACAAACCTATAATGAAATGATTGATTCTGTGGCATCATTTCCCTGGTAAATTGTGCTCACATGTGATACATTTGTCACAACAACTTGGAACTATGATCAGCATTGTATTCATGAAAATAAAACCAGCAGATAGGACTAATTCCAGACCTACATCATCTATACTCAACAGGTTGCCTTACTATCCACACAGCAATCTATTGTACTTGAACCAAAGCACACATGAAAAGCTTACAGCAATTGCAAATCATGATGTCATTGCTGGGATTGCTACAAACCAATAAACAGCTGAGGCCAAGAGCATACACACCAAATATGATCTGTTGAAGCAATTAAACAAACAGCAATAGGTGGATGACCTAAACTGCCCAGGCAAGACATAGGTGGACTCTCACATTCCAACATTGAACTATGGTTGACTCTGCATTCATTTAAACATTAGTTGTTTTGGAAGTAAAATTTCAGGTTGACTTTTCCTTATCAGTTCTGGTGGATTATTTGTATAATCCAATTGACCAGTGTCACATTAATATGACTTGGCATGGTACTAAAACAGGAGACGTCATGAAACCAAGGCTTTTCCAACAAAAGACCCTTATAACAAGCAACATAGAAACCAAAACTTCCGTCTTGTCAGTCTTGACCCCTCAGAATGAAGCAGAATACAGGATTGATCTGATTCTTCTGTTGGGCTGGCTGTGATTCTTCTGTTGGACCTGCATATGAAGATGATACATTGTTCAGTGGGAACGGACTTTCAACAATGTTTTCTGCACCAAGTGATGCTAACGGGGTTGTATCTTCAAGAGGCACATCATCCTGAAGACCTAAACAACAAGTAACATCCATCGCTGTTACAAGTTTTTGAGAATATCATTATAAATAAGCAAACTTGGCATACCAATCTGTGGATTCTGACCAAACATTAAGTGGCAAGGGGCACGGTGAACTGTTACCTATCCCTCTGTAAATTTGAGTGTGAGAGATATTGGATGAATTGAAGGGTTTGGGCCCAATGGCTGGACTTGTCTCATCAAACCAATTAGATTCTTTCTTCCAAAGTCCTATATCTCATATTCTCTCACCATTAGATTCTGTGTGATTTGGTTTTTCTGTCATCAAAAGTTCCAGGCAAAATGTTCTTTATTTCTTTAGTGACACCAATACAGACCTGAAGAAGATAGAATACTGATTTTAATATTAAGCCTGAAACAAAGTGAAATATGCAAGTACTTACCTCTTCATTCTATTGAATGAGATGATCTATTGTGGTGCTCTGGCGGAACTCCTTTCCATGTTCAGCTTGTAGGATGGATGATGACCCACAAATCAGCAAGACAGGCAACTTTGGACTTTGGTGATAAAGAGTCGCCAGCTGTGTCATCCAATGTCGTCCAGTGTCGTCAGTTGACGTCACTTAAAAATATCGGGTCATTTCATGCCGTCCCTCCGGGTTGTTAAAATGTCGTCAGGTGTCGTCACTTCGGCAGTCATTCTGTCATCAGTGTCGTCACTTGGGTTGTCAAAAGGACTTCACAGTCGTCACTTGGGTTGTCAGTTGGTCTTCACTATGTTTTCACTTAGGCCATTAACCACCGAGTGTGCTAATGGACCCTGGGCTAATTTTTCATTAGCCCAAATTTAAGTTTTAAAAATTGATTTTCTTTAGCCCGCTGCATGTTTTTTCTTCGACCATGCTATTTCCAGTGCGATATCCGTTTTGATAGCCCGTCTCAATTTGTGTCTGCGTTAGTTCCTAAGTCAGATAGCCCTTTTGTGTTCTCAACGCATCTGACGACAATTCTGACACTTGCATTCTCAAATGCATCGTCCCCAATTCCATTTCATCACTTCCGCAAATCTCATGTCGTCGTCAAAACAACAATCCAGAATGTCAAAGTCAAACACAAACGTCGATTCCTATCTCTGGATCATGTTTTCTACCTTTCTTCATGTCGTCGCAGCTGCTGCTGTTGCCATCACTGCTGCCAGTCTCCCTGAAGACTTCGAAGTCCCACGGGATGTTGCCCGGGACATGGTTGATGAGTTCATTCGTGAGAACAACATTACATCATTAAACGGGCTGACAGTATCACCGTATGATGTACGGTGGAAGATGGTTTTGACAGCAACGTATGAAATGTGTTCTCAGACCAAGTTGCACCGTATGATAGTTTCATCATCATTTAAAATAAAATATATTATAGTCATAAATGAAGTGCGGATTTTATTGTAATCACACCAATTATATTGTTGGTTCTTTCCTTCTTCACTCATTAGTTGTAAGTTAGTTAGTTACAGATGAAGTTAGTTAGTAGTTAATGAGACGTAGCTGTTTAACAACTACTTCTTCTCATTTCCAGTTCTGAATTGTTCTTAATTCATTCTCTATTGAAACCGTAGAGCAACAACAAGTGCAGGAACAAATCGCACACTCAATATCCAGCGTTACACCCCACAACTCCTCCACAATACTCTGGTTTATTGTTGAGTTCAACCGATCAACAAAACACTTGCAATTGATGACGTGTTGATGAGGGAGAGCGGAAGAGCAATTGGTTATGGAAGGGGGAGCAGGCAGTGAATTGTTGAGTTTCAAGTTTAATTGGTTGATTGTCAAATTGGTTGCAGTGCTCTCGTCGTTGGGACGACTACTGACGTGCACCTCGTCCTTTTTGTATTTGGGACAACATTTCATTTCGGGGGGACAATAGAGATTCATTTCTTGCGAGCAGACAACAACGAGCGATGATTGTTTCGATTTCCGATTGTTTCACATCTGATTCGCTCGTCATGAGGCTGTCATACTGAAACATTGATTCGCTGTCATCGCCATTGACGTTCAAGCTAGTGCCACGCAATTTCTCCTCTCGTCCCAGCGGCGGCGGCAACCACAGTGCAGAAGTCGTCGCCGTCAGCGCAGAGTTATTCTACGATGACGGAGTGGAATTGGCAGGGAACCACAGCGTCGACGGCAGAAATGTCAGCGGGGAAACCGCGGCCGTCGACGAGAAAAGAGATGAATGTCGATTGATATTGTACCATACAGTGATATCGTACGATACAGACCCAAAAATTTGTGGGCGACGGCTTTAGCGCTCCGGGCGGAAGAACCCTCTTTTTGTGCATGGAAATCGGATTTAGCGCTCCGGGCGAAAAAAAAATCGGAAAAAAACTGGGCGAGCGCAGACGTGGACACAACCCACGAGGGCTTAAAAATAGGTAATGAGCTCAAAAAATTACGTTAGCCCGGCGTTTAGCACACTCGGTAGTTAATGGCCTTAGGGCCGTGATTCGTCTTTGTCGTCACTTTGTTCATCACTATCGTCAGTAGGCAGTCATATATATACCACGTAGGGGTCGTCAGTGTCGTCACGACGTTCGTCAGTGTCGTCACGAAGGGTCGTTAAAATGTCGTTAACTGCCTTCAGTTCAGTCATCATTTTGTCTTCAGTGCCGTCACTTCGGGTCGTCATTTTGTCTTCAGTGTTGTCACTTGGGTCGTCACATTGTCGTTAGGGTCGTCACATGGTGCCTTCTTATGTTGTCACTTGGTTAGTCACATTAATGAGATAATGTAAAAGACCTCAGTTGTCTTCAGTTGTCGTCAGTTGACGTCAGTTAATCGATCAAAAATCATCCACGTGGCAAACTTGCCTGTCTTGCAGATTGCCTTGATATCTCTATTGCTACAGCTCTATGTGACTTCTGTGTGAATGGAGCAACTGGTATGATGTCATAATCTTGATTCTTAGGAACAACTTGAAAGGGGCAATTGTGCATGACTTGATAGTCAATCTGCAAGACAGGCAACTTTGGACTTTGGCAATAAGTATCGCCAGATGGAGTCGTTCAATGTCGTTCGATGTCGTCAGTTGACGTCACTTAAAAATATCAGGTCATTTCATGCCTTCACTGCGGGTCGTTAAAATGTCGTCAGGTGTCGTCACTTGGGCCGTCGTTGTGTCGTCAGTGTCGTCATTTGGGTCGTCAAAAGGACTTCACGGACGTCACTTGTGTCGTCAGTTTGTCTTCACTTTGTTTTTGCTTGGGGTCGTCAGTTGTCTTTGACGTCACTTTGTTCATCACTATCGTCAGTAGGCAGTCGTATATATACCACGTAGGGGTCGTCAGTGTCGTCACGAAGTTCATCAGTGTCGTCACTAAGGGTCGTTAAAATGTCGTTAACTGCCTTCTGTTCGGTCGTCATTTTGTCTTCAGTGCCGTCACATAGGGCCTTCACTTTGTCTTCAGTGTCGTCACTTAGGGTCGTCATTTTGTCTTCAGTGTCGTCACATGGTGCCTTCTTATGTCGTCACTTGGTTAGTCACATTAATGAGATAATGTAAAAGACGTCAGTTGTCTTCAATTGTCGTCAGTTGATGTCAGTTAATCGATCAAAAATCATCCACGTGGCAAACTTGCCTGTCTTGCTGGTCAATGTGGGTATGTACATTCATGCTTGTCAACAGGGGTTGATGACCTGCCTTAGTTTTCTACCATGGCTTCAAATGTATACAAATGCAACAGAACACAGGGAAGACTTCGCAAACCCAATGATGGACACTCTTGCCATAATGTGTTGAAACATGTTTGTACAGAGCTTTAGCTTATGGATGATTGTTGCCTGTCAGAAGTTCAAGAATGCTGTGTATGACATAGAAGATCTTGATATGTGCCACCACTTTCTGATATCTGTCTACACTGACATCTTCATTCAGTATGGTTCTTGTCTCAACAGTCATGAAGTCATTCTTCTTGATCCATTTGTAAGTAATTTATTGGGATGTCTTCTCATGACACTGGGTCTATCCTCTTCTGACGTGTTCTTGTAGGACAGTGAGCAGTCAAAAATGTCATCAAAGTCGTCTGTCATGAGATGTGTTGTCTTGGGGTCTTTCTCTACAGCATTAATCCTGCTGTCCAACTCTCTGTAGAACTCAGACTTCCTTCATGAGAGAGTTTCATCACTCTGTATAGCTGCATTTGCTGTTGGAGTAGCAAATTTCACTTCATTTGTGACAGATTTATCTACAGGTGGATCCTCTGATGTAAAACAATACAAATAATCACTATAAGTATCTTTTGAGGCTGCAGCTGATACAGCATCTTTCTTTCTGGATCAGACTTGTTGTTTCTTAGTCATGGTTCCTGAGATTGATCACAGTAGCAAGACGGGACAATTTTATGCAAAGAGGTCAGACAACAGGTAGAATATCAACAACCCAAAATTGCACACCTGAAATATAACCACCATCACTGTCACTAAATGATAACTGTGACAATACAAGGGGAGAACAGCAGATGTGGGAGACACACTGTGTAAAATGATTCACAAGCACAGTTAAATATTCCAGCATAACAGCAAAATAACTCACTAGCATGTTGAATTGTGGTACGGCAAAGCATGTTGAATCACAGTTGATGAAACTTGTGCCATTGTGCTGCGGCCATTATTATGACAGATTGTATTGGTCACTTGAGGACCCAGTGCCTTGGATCACTTGATGGTGAAATATGCTAGATCACCTTCAATTGTTGGAGTGGGAGAATGACTCTATATGGCAGAAAAACTTACCTTAGAAGGACAAACCAAAATTCTACCTAACTATACTTTTACTCCAACATAGAATCATCCCCAAATTGCAACCAAGACCCAAAAATCTTACAAGTGCTCATTGGGGGCAAAAAGTCCCAGTGTTGATACAGGACGAAACACACCCAGATTTGAAACTGAGATGGTGATGACTTGGGACCTAGCATATATGGTGTCAGCTATTTTGAGCATTTTTGTTACGGTATTCAATACAGTTCTGTTCTCATTTGTTAAAACTGTATTCAATACAGACCCCCCATGAATCTATATTTTATATACTCCAAAATCAGAAGGCTCCAGTTGGGACAGGTCCCAGATTCAAGCAATGGATCTCAGTTCAGTTTTCATTCATCATTCAATTGCATGCACAAGATCTTGAGGATATTTTGTAATGCATTGTCAAGTGCATCATGTTACATTTCATATGCTAAAAATTGAAGGCTGTAGTTGGGACAAGTAACAGGTGCAAGCAATAGTCCCTGGTTCAGTTTTCCATTCATTGTTCAATGCCATGCACAAGATCTTGACAATTTTTTTCAGTCCATTCCAAATTGTTAGGGCATAATACCTGGGTGCTAATGGTGAGGGATTAGTTTGTTCTAGTAATTGTAAACGGCACAGTACTCAATACATTCTTAAAGGGAAAACTTTTGAACAATGTATTGAAAAAGCTAAGACTAGTTGACCCCAGGTTGTATGACAGAAATGTGGATGTTCATCGACTAATTCAGAGTTAACACGTTTCTTTGAGGAATCCTCTGTCCCTAGAAGCATGCATTTCTACAATAAATAAAACACAGCTGCACTGAGAGAATAGCTTAGAGAGGCAGACTAGGTAAGTAAAGAGTAATGAGCACTTGCTAACAGAGCTTGGATAAGCTCTTTTGTGCTCACTGTTCCCTAGACAAGGAAAAGATTCTTGCTCTGTCCTCTCCTATTCATTTATGACTACGTAATTCAAATGAGACAGGGTGTGAAGTGACTCTTTATTTATATTCAATTTCATTAGTTGTTCCTGATGATACACAATATGAATTCTACATTATTTCATGTCTTCATTTTTGTTGGGATTCAATCTGATTCAATCTGATTCAATCATAGAGCCATCTTTTAAAGACAACAGCTCCGCACCAGATCACACCAAATTATTCTCCTTGTTCCCTTTAATGCAATATCATGGAGTATCTCAAATCCCAATGATATCTTGTTTAGAGAACATAATAATTCACAACATGCATCCAGCCAGATAAAGCTCAGCACACTCACTCCCTTCCTGTCCCAAACCACAGCTGTCTTATGAGAATAGTATTATGAAAGGTTAAGATAGATCTCATATGCACATTCATATAAATGAACTCTAGAAAATTATGATTCTACAAATAACAAACATGCATTGGCACATGTCCTGGCATGATGGTGTAGTGCCTCTATCTTACATTACTAAAATGATTTTTGACAGAAATGGCTTTGTTAAACCTGCCATATATTGGGAGGCTAAAGGGGGAACTGGAGTGGGGTACCACTCAATTCAAATCACCAAAACATCATTTTCCCGACTTGATACTTTTTGATGTGTTGAAAAACTTGTGGAGGTGGTTGCAGCAAAATCAATACTCTTGACCTTCATTTACCAGTAGCTGATGGTGGTGATCCTCCCAACCCAGAATGCCATACTATTATTTATCATTATGCTGATGCAAGTCAGTTATGTCCCACAACACGGAGGTGCTGAGGTGCTTCATGATGTGGTGGATCTAATAGCTACCATGGAAGAGAAAAACAACCATGCAACATAAACACCTCTGCTGTGCAGACTCAAGGTTATTGGTGGGGATATTGAGCTGTTTTCCTTTGTTTTTGCTCAAACCCAATTGTAATTTTTTCAATGATAATCCGCGCATCCACTCAAACCATTAAGACATTTTCATCTGATCAACACAATCTCTGGAAAGTTTGATAGAGGTGCATCCCTTTTTCAATCAAATGATATGTTATTTGTGTGTGGACATTCATTGGTTCAAAGAACCTCAACTAATGTACTAGCCCAGATCCACTGCTGGCCTGTGAACAATGTGCAATGCCCCTCTGCCCAAATATTTCTGGCATAGTTGGGTTGCTGGTGTAGTATATTGAAGCATGTACATCAATCAGATTTTATGTTCCTTATATAAGGGAAGATTACATTAATGCCAATCAGATCACTAGACCAGATCTGGAAAAGACATTCAAACTAGTCTAGACCTTGACTACATGTTTGACAATTTGCAGGAAACCGTAGAACAATTGGTCATGTAACTCCCCTGACATCATCACACAAAAACGGAAAGACCCGAACAAAAGTGCCTCTCACCGCTGGAAGTTACTACAACATGCATGCTTTTGCCATGGTACTCAAAAGAAACACAACTCTGATAAGTCCTGTTTTGAAGCAAAGGGTATTATTATATTGACATGTGCGGACATCAACTAATATATTGACCTGATCCGCTGCTGGGCTAGTAACATTGTGTGACACCCCTGATTGAATTTTTGCATAGTTTGGTTGCTGGTTTAATATATTGAAGCATGGGCATCAATCAGACTTCATGTTCCTTATGAGTGCAGCTAAGTACATCTTGCATGTTATCTTCAGAAGTGGGAAATTGTGTGCCAATCTCCTCTCCTTCAGTAGTCATCTGGGGTGCCATAGGGGTCCACTATTCTGGGCGCTTTCCAGACTGCATGTCATGTGGTGTTAAAAATTGTAATGTATGTTCCATATTCAGACACATATATAATTATGTTGCCTTCTTTTTTCATTGGTTACTTTTCTTTCTCCTGTTGCATTTATCTTTCCACCACACTGCACAAAATCTTATGCAGGTGTAGGATGCTTGTACAAAGCTCCATGCATCATAAAAAAAGAATTGCAACACAATTCTCACGCACCATGAGAATTCCGCTGCTTAACACATCTTGTCCTCCCACACCATGCCAATGGCAGGTATCACTAATCTTCCAGCGCAGCCCTAACCGCGATACCCTCTGCTACAATACAACCGCTTATTTTGGCATGGTAGGCATCTCTTCTGATTCAGGAAGTGTTTGGATGTTGTGACGAGGTTTCCATGCCTAGTGGCGCTGAGTAGTGTTGCATTTGTTGGAAATCCCAATGCCGCATGTAAAAATCTCACACACTCTTTTGTAATTGGCAATTCATACACACTCATAGCTCTTTCTAGCCTGGAGCATTCAAACTCCATGGCAAAGTGGGTTGATGTTCAGATTGTTGGCGATTGGGACAATCCACAATCCTCTCTTGTCTCTCCACCCGTGGAGTGCTGGTGGTGCATTTGGTGAGCTGCCAGTGTTGCAACACTCATAAATGCCTTTTGTTGCATTCCAGGCACACACACCACCTCCTTGACAACGTTGGCTTCGAGTTGGTCATGTTCTCTTTGTGCATTTTTTTGACAATTTTATGTTTCCCTCCAATCATAACTTACACTGCCATTCCTCATCATAATTGTCCCTCTTCCCAATCCTCAATCCCCAAAAGACAACAGCTAATACCTAATCCTATCTGTGCAGAGGTAAATTCCTTTTAGAATAAACCTTAGTGGTGCATATTGCCATTTTCATGACATTTTTCATTCACAACTGACACCACCCCATCCTCCAAAAGGACCCTATTCCTGTTTAACAAGGCTTTCAAAAGGGGCCTCCAAGGTGAGGTATTGCGATCTTTACTGCCATTTGTTTTTTAAGTCACATCAAACACTTCTGTTGCCTGCTCCAGCTTTGCCAGAAAATAGAAAAGAAAATGTTCCATCCCATCAGGGAGCAGGGGAATTTCTTTCAAAAGTGGCCTCTAAGGTAAGGCACTGCCTTTTACCACAATTGTGTTTTTATGCCACCTCCTCCTAATTGGACTATACCCACTACCCACTACTCACAATAAACTTTGACCACCTCCTCCTCTTGCAATCCAACTTTCTGCCCCCAAAACAACAGCAAACATGTTATGCTGTTAGTGGTTAGGTGAATTGCTTGTTTATGGATGGATTAGGCAAGTTCTTTCAATTTGTATGACCATTTCATTTATTTCCTATCAAAATTGACGCTGCTGCTGCCTCCTGTTCTAGTGGTACCATTGTATCCCCTATTTGCTATGAATAGCTGACAAAATCCTCATTTAAAGCAAATGTAAAGTTTCAATTGAATGTCTCAACCCTATTCTAAATACATACATCTATGTACATGACCTAAGCCGTTTCGAGGTAATTTATTATTAGGTAGTAAACGGTAGATACGTTGTTGTAGATTGATTTTTATGAGTTAAGTTGTTTGCTAGTAACAAGCAGCAATGAAGCAAATATGCTTCATTGCACAAAATGAAACTGTGTAGGATCCTACACAGATATGGTATGTCTTTATGTCATTAGTTGATGACATAAAGCATTATTCCCAAATGGTATTTCTGGGTAGTGAACCTATTCTTGCTATTTGCTGGTTCTTGCCATTGTTGTGAGATATCCCTCATCTCCTGAGAAATTAAGGGTATCTTTCAGTTTACCCTAGAGTACTACTGTAGGGTAGATAATTGGCCTATGTCACTCGCCCCCACGATTGGAGCATCAGCGTGGCTCGTGGAAAAGTAAAACCTCTGTGAGGAAAAAATCCGATTACGAGCCAGACTTGCAGAAAAAACCTCTTGGTTGGGGTAAAAAGGTGCAAGTTGCTTGTGACATTTGTACAACCACATTGTTGTACTATATGAAGTGTAAGTTCTTTGTGGAGAGGGGGATTTTTGGCTTATGATAAAGCTGATGTGTTTATACTCTCCTAAGCCAAGTATTATGACTTACTTCCGCGTGAAACCCTGATTGTCTTATCGTATAACTTTTGTGATAGTCCAATTATCACTGTTGTACAGACGGAATATTTTGCGGGGTAAATGACCTTTATACTAAACAGTACTTCCACGGACCATGTGACCTAACTTTGATGAGGATCAAGTAGGGTCGGTCTTGTGTTGTCTGGTATCTCCTATAATTTTTATATGTGTGTGCAAAAGTGGATTGCCGAACAACAATTCCATCTTATGAATGCTACACTACATTGAGGCGATAGGCACTGCATAGTAGGTATGAGTGAACGGCATCTGAATGTTTGTTTAGGAAAACATTGTGCCACTAGAAGCTGCTGATTAGACCATGGTTTGTCAGCAGGTCAAGAAGGTACTTGATCTCTAGATAATTATTCACTTTTTGGGTTTTTAATTGTTGAAGACTCTGGTTGACTTACACTTGGAATCCAAATGACATACATTTGCTCCTAAAGTGTAGTGTAAGAACTACACCTTAATTGTACCATGTGCGTACAATGTGGATATTAAACCAGGTCTATTGACGAAGGTGCTAATAGTACAGATATTCTGTTACTTTTTCTTATGCATCCTTGGTGTGAGAATTCGTCCTTCTAGTTGCTCTATTACCCCTATGTATCCATGGGAATAGTTGCCCATAAGGGTCAACTACCGGCAAGTTAACAATGTCAAGTCAATTTAATGGATTGACCAGAATCATTGGAAGGTTCAAACATCAACGTCTATGTCTTTTTTTCTATTTAGAGTATGGAGTCATTGCTTTGACATCCTTTTGTACTTTGTAGCAAGGATCCTCCAGTGAGTTCTGTGCTTGTACAACTCTTGTTGTTGGTGGTAATGACATTGCAACATATTGCATGTACGTACCATTCTGTTTTTTTTGAAAGACAGTGGTTGATTATCATCTTATGGTGTATGAAACCATATTGTGACTTCACAGCAAACATCTTGGAGAAGCGAATTTTTCCTTGATGTTGACAACATAATTGTTGTCTTCTATTTGGATTTGTCTTAGCTAATTAAGCCATACTACATTTCTGTGTATAGCTGCTTTTTGTTTGCACTGCATGCCAACATGGTGCTACATGTCTCTCAATAGAGATGTTCATGGTGTGACTTATCCGAGATGGTATTCCCTGTTAGCAAGGGATACTCACAATTCTCTGTGCTGTGGTTTTTACAAGAACAAAGATTGCAGATCTTTTGTGTTCTTGTGCTCATATGATTTTGAGGCTTGTTTTATGGTTTGTTGCACTACATTTAGTTGCACTACCTATGGTAATCCCCTTTGTGCTTAACAAAGAACAAGGTGTTTTGGTGACCCTATGAGTCCCTATTCTGGATACCAAATCAAATACTAGGTATTGAGTCGCAGTGAGCCCATTATCTAGTTTTACACAGTTTGTTTGAATATCCCATAATGTTTCTACATGGTCAAGGATTTCTTTCTCTTATTTTGTGTTTATGCACTCTTAGTTCAGCAAGCTGAACTAGAATGCGAGCTACCCCAATCTGAGTTGGTGATGCTTAACATACATGTGTCTTTCTTTTGTGTACCTTGTCTCATGTGCCATGTTAGTGGCTATTGATGACGGTGTACCTCCTCCTCTACAACCCTAGTTGTGAGTGAGGCGAGACGAGCCTGTTGTCTTGCCTAAGGTTCTCTGGTACTGGACCACCCAGTGACTTGTGAGTTCCCCTTTTTTGGCGAATGTTTTAGCGAGTTTAACTGCTTGCAAGCATTGTGCTTTTGCCATAAAAAGACTTTGGGTCTGTTATTAAGCCCTTATTGTCCTTGTGCAGAGGTGTTATAGTTTGTCAGTCAAACCGGTACTCGCTGCTTGGTAAGTCCATCCTAACCTTGTTTAAGGTGGTCTTCCAAGCTAGCCTTTGGAGACTATCAGAGTACTCCAAATGAGTTCTTTTCAGAACCATATGGCCATCATTGATTCCATTGAATGTGCTTGTGAGGCACATGGAAAACCCATGCTTGTTTCTGCTAGACCTGAACAGGTAAGACCTTTTCAGTTTTTCTAGGTATGAAATGGGTTCTGGATGCATCAGTATCCAATCTAATGAATTATTGACTTTTCATGAAGTCTTATATAATGGCAGAGTTGAGCATATCAACTCTTACAGTACTGTAAGGATTCTTTGAGTTTGGACAATTTTCCTAACTTTTTGTCCTTTTTTACTTCTTTTAAGAATCACTTTTCACTTTACAGTAGTTTCTTTTAGTTTTGGGGTGTTCTGTTCTTGTACAGCCAGTTCTGACGTCGGCTGACAAAATATCCCCTCCAGTCACCAAGGTAAATTGTCCTCACTTTTTCCTTGATTTTTTTGACTGGTTGTGCTCTGTTGTTATAGGCTGTAAACCTACCTCTACTGAAAAGTAGAGATATACAGGCACTTTTTTCCAAGACACCAAAACTCGGTCAAACAGTTTCTCTTGTTGTGAGAAACCTCAGTAACATGCTTGAAATTGAGTTTTTAGTGTGAAAGTGTCATTTTTTTTGACGCTACTTGAAAGTTCTGTTATTCTACTCTATCTCCAAATGAGTTTTCATAAGAGTGGTTAGCTCTGTGATCATGAGTATTTTTGCTCCAAATGAGCCCTGCACTTAAGTGGTTAGCTATGTGCTTCATCTGTTTTTGCCAGTTGTTATTTCAACTTGGGTCCACAGAGTTTAACAGACTTTTTACATCGATTATCACTGGCAAGGTGAGATTGATCTTCACATAATTTTTATGTGGTAATTTGTTCGAAATCTAGAACAATTATAACTCAGTCCTTGTATTCAATAAAGACTGAGGTCATATGTTGGCTTAGTCACTCTGGGAACATGTACTCAGAACATGTGACTTTTCCCTTCCTTTCAAGTAGGAAGAACCCATCCTGCGTGCGCCAAGAGTTTGACACCAGCCTAGCAGGGTAGGGAAAACATATGTATGCTCCTTACATTGGAACATGTGGGAAGCTTGGGACTATGTCCTTCTTGCTTTCACTGTTACTGTAGCAACACCATGTCAGGGGTTCGAAACCCAACATGGTTTGATTTCCAGTTGCTTTTATACCATTGCTTGTAATTAGTGCTACATTGCACTTGTGTGTGTTTCTACGTGGGAGAAGGATTCAGCTTCTCGAGAAAACAATGCACCATGCCAGATATTTTTCTAGGCATTTTTGTGTCATTCTTACATTTAGCAAGGTATTTGAATGTCAGGTTATATTAACTTGACTGTAGAATTCTGATTAAGATTTTTTTCAACGAGCTCTTTAATTTCAAATTAAATAATTCCAAACATTTGTTTGGGCTCTGAATTCTGTTTTCCTCGGACCAGAGGATGTACTCTTTCTTGCACAGCTACATAGCTGCTTCTTGTGAAAGTTGAGGAAGTAGTCTCACTATTGAGAAAGATACCCGGCAATTCGGGTTCTATGGCACCCGACAGTTCGGGGTCCGACAGTTCGGCAATTTTCTCATGCTAATCTTTTTGATTAGTGGACTTTTCTCTCTTTTTTGCTTGGATTTCAGTATGAAATCAACAAGTTGCGTGTTTTCCAGATGAAAACCGCGAATACCAGGCAGCATTCTTGCGCAAATCGGAAATTCGCGAGAATTTTGACATGAGTATTTCTGGGGATCGACACATAGTCGATTTACGGGTCCTACTTGCGCCCCCATGCGTTCAGGGACTTGGAGTGGCTACTCCGCGTCACGCTCACGTTTTGGACCAGTATAGGGCAATATAGTGCTCCTATGCCAATATGAGGAGTAGATCAGTGTTCTCTCCTAGACCGGTCATTTGCTCTCATGGGCTGGGCCCGATGAGGCTTAGACACACATCATGTGGTCGTTTTAATCAGATCGTGATCGCGAGGGCTGTGTCGCGATACGATTTTTGAAATGGGCTGTGCCGTGACTCGCTCCCATTTAAATGGGGCTTATCCGCCATCGTGGGACAAAGTCCTGCGCGATTGCATCTCCCAATGAGTTTTTTTCTTAGCCAACCTTGTAACCTTGAGTCCCGCGTCCAACCTATGCCCGTGCAGTGTTTCCTCGCTACTCCCACCGGCACCATGCGAACGAAGAAGGGAACTGAATTCTTGGAGTGTAAAACACGTCAGCGACGAGAACTTCCTGGGGGATCGCGCGTCCTTGGAGTGACTAAAACCTCTTGGGGGTCACCAGCAAGCCTTTTAAGCCTTAGAGGCTATGCAGAATACTTCGTGGGATCCATTTAGGCCCTAGAAGATCCTTTCTTTTGTACTGCCTTTTATTTGACTATGTACTTATACTCCGTGTCATCACTGCATCTGCATGTGATCACGGGTACGGACTAATTATTAGTCTAATCGTGTTTTTAGTTCTATACAGAATAGAACGTACACATATTGCTCTTTTTCGGGGAAAAAATTAACCCAAGGCATTTATATTTATTGCCTCCTCGCTCACTGAGGGGCTATTACAAGCTACATTGCAAGTAAATTTTATGCCACTACTTGTGCGTAAAATACGCCACGAGTGGTCTTTTTACGTCAAGTGCACTATGTGCTACTCGCGCACTCTGCTAACAAAAGCAGAGTATACCCGCGTCAAGTGGGATCTAGCCCTCACTGACGTCAAGGGCAATTGTTTATATGGCTACTTGTCTCAATGACAAGTGCCCGCCTGTGAGGAAAACTCACTTCAACTGGCGGAGTATAAACTCCTAGCTCAATTTTGGCTATTGCTACGCACTTGGAGTCAAACAACACAAGTTGCGCAATGCCTAACATACCCAGGGTATTGTACGGCCTCGAGCGACAGACGACAGACAGACAAACCTACCATGGTTAACATGTAC
Organism: Cyclotella cryptica; assembly: GCA_013187285.1. Classification (NCBI taxonomy): domain Eukaryota; phylum Bacillariophyta; class Thalassiosirophyceae; order Thalassiosirales; family Thalassiosiraceae; genus Cyclotella; species Cyclotella cryptica. The sequence continues at coordinate 110,123 of JABMIG010000240.1, forward strand.
CTGATGGACGATGCATGGTGGAGAGCCGGACAGACGACTTGCTTGGTCGCGAAGGCTATCAATTGATAGTGACCTAAGCCGTTTCGAGGTAATTTATTATTAGGTAGTAAACGGTAGATACGTTGTTGTAGATTGATTTTTATGAGTTAAGTTGTTTGCTAGTAACAAGCAGCAATGAAGCAAATATGCTTCATTGCACAAAATGAAACTGTGTAGGATCCTACACAGATATGGTATGTCTTTATGTCATTAGTTGATGACATAAAGCATTATTCCCAAATGGTATTTCTGGGTAGTGAACCTATTCTTGCTATTTGCTGGTTCTTGCCATTGTTGTGAGATATCCCTCATCTCCTGAGAAATTAAGGGTATCTTTCAGTTTACCCTAGAGTACTACTGTAGGGTAGATAATTGGCCTATGTCAGTACACCCATGTAGAAATTACCCTAGATGTGCATAATGCCTGTCTGTCAGTCCAGAATGAACGATGTGATTGGGCCACAAAATGCATCCATGCTATGTTTGTTCAAATGGGGAAGTGCTTGATATATGTCAGGCATCAGAGCACAAAAGTCATGCTCATTATGAGATTGTGTTTGAGCCTGGGAGATATGTTCACTATGTCAAAGTCATGAGTGAATTGAAGGCTAAATGCGTTGCTAATAGGGGCATTGCAGTAACTTTGCCAACAAAAGCGGCGTGATCAACATTCTAAGTTTCCAGTCTGAGCACTAATCCTCTCATAAACTAAGTATACATACCATACTACCAATACCTCCTGAGACTACGTCTTCATCAACAAAGAGAATATTGTATGCTTCTGTGATCCTCAACCGGAATCATATATCATATGGTTTTTTGCTCTCCAACTTGAGACTTATATCATACAGTGTCAAGATCTTTTACTGAAATCGTATATCATACAGTGCTGTGCTCTCCAACTGTAATTGTATGTCATACGGTGCCAACCTCTCCAAATGGAATTGTCATCAAACGGTCCTGAGCTATGGTCATATGCCATTAGATCGCATTGTAGGTTTTAAAGGGAAATAAATCATGTTATTGCTTACTTATACATATCATGCTATCAATACCTCCTGAGACTATGTCTTCATCAACAGATATATATGATGGCTAGGGGATGGTTGCACTGTATTAGGTGTAATACCACTGAGGGATGATTGTACCATATCAGGTTTGATTTCACTATGGGATGGCAGCACCATATAATACGCAATGCAACTATGGGATTGCAGCACCTTATGGTGTGCAATGTCACTATAGGATAGTGGCACCAATTATGAGATGTCACTAAGGTTTGGCTGCACCGATGATGTGCAAACTCACTGTAAGTTTGTGGCACTGTATGAAATACAATATCACTCCTGAATGGTGGAACTGAATGATGTGTAATGTCACTGATGATGGCAACACTGCATGATGTGCAACACCACTCAATGATAGGTAGGTGGTTGTTTTACCAAAGAATTATAGAATATACTTGTGGTGCCATACTCTCCATATGACTATTAGTATCATCAAACCATCTTCTCTTTCACCGTATAATGTGCGATGTCAAAATAGGCATGGAGCACCGTATGATATGCAATAACACTATGGGTTGTGGCACCGTATGATGTGCAATGGCAATAAGGGATTGTGGCACCATATGGCTTACCATTGTTGCTATGGGATGGTGACACTGTATGATGTGTGATGTCACTATGGGGTGAGGACCGAATGATGTGCGATGTCACCAATAACAGCAATAAGTGTTGAACAACTTATTGTGACAACAAGAAGATGCATTGGAGCCATCTTGTTACATCAAACATAACTTTGTCCTGAGCCAATAAAACTTGTGTCAACACTATATCAACACACTCTCAACACATCTAGCAAAAAGGCCATCCTGAAGGCCATGGCCAAAAAGGCTTCCCAGGTCCTAGACGACCATCCTAATCACAAGGTACCAGAAGCCATGAGAGTGGCAAAATTTAACCTTGAGGTAAAAGGGTGATGGTCAAGGTAGATAGTGGTCCAGGAAGATTTGGAGTTAGCAGAGGAACGCACATCAGGTCTCAGGATTTATCATTTATATTAGTCAAGAGACAGATCAATGATACGGTACGTTCAAATCAAAATTTGCTAGAAGTCTCAAAGCAATACCAGATGCTTGAATCAAGGGAGACTTCCCAATATCTTTTCCACCATGGACAGTAGGATTGTTAGTTTTTGGAGGCATCGCCCCAGTATCACAGTTTGTTGTGGAATCTGCCATTGAATTTAGTTTCAGCCAGGAAACGAATTTGAATGCATGGAAAAAATGTGGCGCAGTGCCACTAACAAGATGCTGTCTCTAAAATCACAGCCCCGTAAGGAGAGAGGTGGGAGACGACCATCAAACAACAAATCAGTGCAACCCAAGTATAGATGGATTCACCATATAAATTTCGATGTCAGGTCAAGTATATGGCACTGTATAAATGGGGCCCACACTATAGGACAAGTTCACCGTATGTATGCAATGTGATGATAGATGGATTTACCATATGATGAGCGATGTAGGCAATGTCACTCGATGGAAGCAATGAAGTGTTGATGGGCTTTTTGTGATGTGGACAGGGTTAACCAGATGGAATACGATGTAGACCAAGGGGAAAGGAGTAGTTAGCCCATGTAATAACAGGGAGTGAGGAATGCTCATATAACAAACGTGCAAGCTGTAACTGTAAATCCAGTGTGCACACTAATCACAACACGATCAAGACATGACCTCACCTACAATTGACAGATGGGAGGAAATAATACCACGCGGATATGAATACAAAGAAATGAAACCAATAGGCCGATTGTAGATGAGCCGCAGCAATGAAGAGAGTGCTGACGGGAATTGCCATGATTTCTTTCCTCCTTTGTGGAATTGTAGTTGTGATGACGAGAGATAAAATGGGACGATATGGTCTGTCTGATGTAGGGGATACTGACAAATGACTAATGTGACTACTGCAAAATGACAGCACTTTGGACAGAAATAGGATGCCATTCGTTACAATGATTGGCGCCAATCTAAGAGTCACAAAAGTTGTGACCGCATGATCTACAGTTTGGAAAGAGCTCCAAATAGTGGACCCCAATATAATTAATCCTCCAATGGCAACTTATGCAGGATCCTGCATAAGTTAACTAACTTGACCATTTCATCATGTTCTGGTCAATTTCAGTTTGTTCTGGTGTGTCAGCTGAATTCCTCACAAAAAAACTGGCCCTAGGGACCACCATATCACCTACAATCATTCAGATCATTCATCTAGCACAGCCATCTCGTCGAGCCATCTTGTTGTCTAGCACAGCCATCTCTATTGAAAAAGAATGCATATTCCATCGGACAGCCATTGGACGACGACCAATTATGTTTCTCGATTCCCATGCAGATTGGGCACGTTTGTACTGCCGAACATTCCCTCCCTTTCCCAAGATTTTTTGGCTTATCAGGTATTGTGCCTGTTCGTGTTACCGAACATACCCACACCTTTCAAATCACAAGTGTGGAATCCCATTACAGAAAAGTATGTGTCAAGATAGCGTGGAGGTGTACCGCTTCAAAAGTCTTGGGCGCTGTAATAGCGCTCCCCGTTTTGAAACCTCACAGTTCCCATTTTTCTCGCTTTTTGAAAAAAGGGAGCTTTTTTGTATTAGAGCTCTAGTGTGTCACGGCGCCACTGCTCCCATATTTTTCAGGGACATCACATGGCAAACGGCGAGCATTTTACTTCCTCCGAACGGCAAAATATGCGATGATGTGACGTACGAGTGGCGATGGGTGGGAGACGATGCGACGGACGAGTGGTGATGGGTGAAAAATAACCTCCCAAAATTCGGGGTGACGGACGGACGAGTGGTGATGGCTAAAAATAAGCTCCCAAAATTCGGCGTGACAACTCCGTCCAGCTCACCGAAATTGGGGAGCCATGGAGATGCCTCCCTGATTTTTCAAAACACGTCAGACCGGGGGAATGTGCGAAAACTCAAAATCTGTGAGGTTATTTTACTGGAAGCATCATAAATGATCTTCGTCAGGGAAAAAAAGTGCAAAAATAAAAAATGTGCACATAATCGAGCACTAATACAGCCCCTTAACTTATGCAAGATTCTGCGTGGAGCTGCGGGAATGTTTTTCTAAACCATCAATCCGACATCAGTTAGTTCAGCGTCTTTCCCGGATTCCCTTAAGTTCATTGTATTTGACTACTATTTTTCACTTTCGTTCATCGTATTGTAGGAAATTAGCGGAAAGTTCAGCGTATTGAATAAAAAGCGCGATTAGTTTAGTGTCTAGTCATTCCGTACCCAAATAAGTGGGCAGACATCACAAGGCGCAGCTGCACTAGTGACCCTGTGGGGTCATTAGAGTTCGGGTTGACACATTTCTTGCCACTCTAATATGGCGGGAAAATGTGACAACCCAAACTCTGATGGCCAAGAGCAGCTGAACACATCAAAGCTTGTTTTGCTTTGAAGCAGTCACAACATCCTTTGTGAAAGTGCTTCAGTTGGCTGGCCAGCACAGTTAGCAGTTGGAGGCTCTCCGATCAAGAGGCAAGGTTGCTCTCTGTGCCCGTCAATAATTTTTGTTCTTTCTACGGCTGTTGTCTCCGGTTATTTCCTACATTTGGTTTAATATGCCCCCTACCCGTTGCTCTTCTCCTGTCTCCTCCTCATTGGGTTCATCACCCTCTTCCAAACCGTCCGCTGTTTTGGCTGCAGCTTCACAGGCGTTGGAACGTTGTTGCTTGGCAGTATTATCTCGCTCGTCATCTGTGACCACACCTCTACCACCTATTTCTACTGCAGCAGCTCCGTCTTCTACAGTTGCTGCTCCACCGCTCTCTTCGAGGTCGGCGGGGTCGGTTGGGGGGGTTGCAGGATATTCTAAGGGTAAGATTGCAATGTTTTTCTTGAGGGCAAAGGTGGCCAATGCTGTTTGTTTGGGTGAAATTCTTCCGAATGATAAATCAGAGATTCCCACGAGGGTATGCTCTGAAGTTGGTTGCAGTGCTCAGAGTCATCAGAAGCAGAAGTTTGTTGGCTGTCTTGATGCTTATTATCCAGCTACGAAGAAACATTCGTTCTTGATGTGGCCTTTTGTTCTGCTGGAAGATCTGAAGGAGACAGAAGAGTTGGAAATGGTTTCTCCCATGCGCTCAACCTCAGAACAAGTTGAAGCTATTCATGCCTTTTATGATAGGCACCCTGCGATCTATCGAAAGTTATTGGCCCGTCCTGGTGTGGCAGAAATGGTACACGTCCCCGTTGTGTCTGAAGTACCTTACCCCTCTCACTCTGTGAACTATGAGCACATGGGCTCTGCTTTGGCAGCAAGTGCGCCAGTCCCAACCCGGCCGGCACCTCCCCAAGTAGACGAAGATTCACACACCATTCAGTCCATGACAAAATGGGCCACTACTACGCCAGGACGATCTAATGTGAATGACCAGCCTGTTGCTCAAGATGGAGCTGATTCATCTTTGGACACACCACGCTCATCTGGTATCGAGGATGAGAGTGATTCATCAGTAGAATTTAACAAGTCTTCATGGGCTGACCTTCAGGACCAGATTGTTGCTCCATTCATGGCCTTCTGCCCCTTTTTCACTGATATGGAGACAGATGCTTCATTGAACTCAAGTGAAGAACCATGGGCAAAAGCTTATCTGCAGATGGTGGATGCAATACAAGTACTAGCAGTTAAAGTAGATGATCTATCACATGTGACTGCCACAAAGGTTTGTGAGGAGCACATCACTTTGGCTAAGTTGGCTAAGCTGCCGAAGAAGTTGAAGACTGCCCATTACAGCTTGGTTGATGACATCATATTGTCACGCGCTGATACGTACGATGAGCATGGTGCCATTTGGGAAGCAGTCAAGGACCTGTCGGCATCTTACGCCACCATGTCTAGGGATCTTGCCGATTGTCTGGCTAAGGCATCATTGGCAGTGACCTTGTCGGAGGACATTGGTCCGAGCCACGCTGGTTTGGAAAAGGAATTAGGAGCAGTAACGAAAGAGACTGTCAAGGGTCTGGTGGCTGCATCAGAGGGGTCTCTGGAGTTGTTTGACCAAGTCACTGAGCAAGTGAATATGTTGGAGTCCACTGTCATGAACTTGGGCTCCGTCACTCCTCAAGTGCAGCCATCTTCCTCCACCTCTCAAACTATTCATGATTATGTGACTCGTCTGGCATCTAACATGCATGCCCACCAGACACATCCCTTTTCTGCCCAGCCAAGCTCAATGTCCGCTCATGCTGGTTTGACGGCTGGAGCTCCCAGCATGTCAGAAGTTGCTGAAGGCACAAGGGATCCATTAGCATTGTGTCAGCAATTGCAGGATACTTTAGATCGTCAGCAGGAACAGTTGAATGCTTTGCGACAGGAAATGTCAGACAGGCAGTCAGATCCATCCAAGGGTGGTGTGTTCATTGGGATGTTCAAGTTTGAAGATATACCTGCCATTACTGAAATGCTGATTGCAGAGAAATTGCACCCTGCCCGCATGGCTATCTTCACAGATGCCGTGTCTTTGATGTCTCATGGTATGGATGGGTACAAGACTCCCACAGAACGGGCTGAGGAGGTTAAGTTAATGATTAATTGTGGTATTGAGTAGCTGGTCTTGAAAGGCATCTCAAGGCACTCGAAGCGGAACCTAAAGCTCGGGAGGAGGGTGATACAGCATGCACTCACTTTATAAACAAGAATGTGGACGATGTCTATAAACATCTCAAGGAGCATTACACCAAGAAGAAAGGGAATGGGGTCACTGCGGGGGGCAGCACTGCTCCCTGACAGGAGGCTACGGGCTCCTCTCTGGAGGAGTCATTTCAGCAGCCCGACGCTCATTTGCCCTCGGGTACATTGACAGTCAGTGGCACACTTCCATCACTGATCCCACCTGCACCTCTTGTGTGCATTTCGCAGCACTGGCCAAGTCAACTCATTGCTGCCTTGTGACGTAAACTACCAATTGCTGCTGCACTGTTCCCTTCACCGCTCCGTCCATTACTCGCTCCTATGCTGGACAAGACCTCCATCCCATACCTACCGCTTTCAACACCTATTCGAGAGCTGCCATGTGATGTGATATTTGTCTTGACGGGCTCTTTGGTGTTTCTTAAGGAGTATTTGGATCATTTACCGCATGATCAGGTTCTCTTCACATGTGAAACAGAGTACCGTGGTACTTCCAGCTGTAAGCAACATGGTTTTCTCAACTCTGCAAGCAAATTTTGTGGTTCTCAGGGCATCGATAGGGTATTTCTCAGTCATTCTTCGTTTGGTGGAGCGACCGATGCCCAACATGTGTTGGGTTTCAGTCCTAAGCTGGATCCTGATGAGACTTTGCGGCGCTCCCCCCCGCCTCCTTTGCGGCGACAAGTACGACATTTCTGGGACCACACACTCAAGGTGCCTCGGATGAAGGTTTGTGACCCTCCACCCCCTCTTAGGAAGGCCTCTGGTAATGTCCCTTTTTTGCCTCCGGCATCAAGGAGCAGTACGCTTGGAAGGCCTCTTTCCAATTGCTAGATCAGATGTTGAGTGCATAGGGCCGTCGCCTTACTATGCACCTAGAATGATTCGTTGGCCACTGTCTATGAGAGAGTTCTTATGGCTCTTTGATGTCCCATTAGCTCTTGACCCTGGCTTCCTCCAAGGTTCCTGGGAGCATAGTCGGAACCCTTTGCCCTTCTAGTCTGCCATGTTGTCCAACATTTGGGCAGCAGTGTATGGTGCCATCTGGGGCATTGAGGGGGGTACTATGTGGTTACTGATCTGAATCAGTCATATGGCAGCCATATCACAGCGAATGAGGTGCGTTCCCCTAACTTCTCATGCCATTCTAAGCTTGGTGATGAGTTTGAGAATGAAGATACTGGAAATGATCTCTCGGTGTCGGATAGAGTCGCTTCATCACTGAATACGTCTTGTTCAGATACTTCATTGCAATCAGTTCCATCTTTGGCTGCGCATTTGGCAGATGACAGTGAAGTAGAGAGTCAGGACCTGTCTTTGGATTCTACCTCTACATCCTCCACTTCATGTTCAGAAGCATCTTCTCTTCTGTGGCTCTCTTGGCGATTGATAGCAAGCAGTGATTCGGAAGCATCCAAGCTATCGGTGGTCCCTTCAGTAATTTCGTTCACATCACACTCATATGACGATGAGTCGGATAATGACAGCATCATGCCTAGGAAGAAAAGGGGGCCCACTTCTGTCTCCGAGTCAGCACATACATTACCTACAGAGAATCTGTCGTTCTGCTCCGGATCTACGTCTTCGAGCATGGGTTCATTCAACTCCGATGAGACTTGGGGATATGGTTACGAGTTTGATCTGGAAGACGTGCACGATGATGTCACAAGTGCCAAGCCCATTGCCTCTGGAATTGGAACACCTGATGACATGTCAGTAGCATCAAATGCTACTGTAAAAACATCAATCCCTTCACGAGAAATGCTGAAAGCGGTGGATGATGCCAGCATAGGAAAGAAAGCGGCCAGGGCAGACGATGCGAAGGTCCCCGTGTATTTGTGGAACATGCGGATCTGTGGGTTTGAGTCCGAAGAAGAGAGGGACAAGGCTGCCAATGGATTTTGGTTGTTTGGACAAAGTTTGTTTTCGAGCGGGCTCAGGCGGGACTGTGCTTACAGCCTTGAGCAGAAGTATGGGCTGGAAGCCGATGGATCTCCACGTTGGATGTCCATGCCCCGACACAAGGATGGAAGGTTGACTGAGCTTGGTTGGGAGCTGCAGGGTATTCAAAATATGATGTGGCATGCACTTGAAACCAATTTGTTCAAGTATATATGTGGGTCCAAGACCTACCACTTCCGCTTCCCAATTTGCTACCACTCCTTAGCACGGGATGGATGCAAAATCTATTTTGAGCGACCAGGTCCTACTACCAAGCAGACTCAGCCGGAGTTCTCTGACCCAAATGTTCGCTCAAAAGTAAAGGAAAAGATCATGAAGGTAGTAAAGAGGAAGTACATGATGGGAACGACGATCCCTTTAAGCTCGTTGATCAAGTACTTTGCGGTTCCAAAAGGTGATAATGACATTCAGATTGTTTACGACGCCACAGCCAGTGGATTGAATGAGTGTGTGTGGGCACCCTCATTCTGGCTACCGACTGTTGACTTGCTATTGAGAGCATTGGATGCAGATTTGTGGATGGCAGACCGAGACATAGGAGAAATGTTCCTCAATTTTGAGTTACATCGCTCAGCATGGCCATTCACTGGTGTAGATCTGCAGCCACTTGCAGATGATGAAGGAAATGTCAGTTTTGTGCGGTGGTATCATTGGGTGCGAAACTTAATGGGCTTTAAGCCTTCACCTTATGGCTCGGAAAAAACTACTCTAGTGGCAGAAGAGGTAGTTCGTGATGATAGGCATGATCCCAAGAACCCATACCAGTGGGATCAGGTTGATTTGAATCTGCCAGGTCCTGGTTTCGTTCCGACTAAGGCATGGATCTCCAAGATTCGAAAAGACGAGCTGGTAGCCTGCGATTTATTCACCTTCGTTGATGATGAGTGGATAGCCGGCTCCACAGAAGAATTGACGTGGCAGGCCAGCCACACCTTGGGTTCCGAGCAAGCATATTTGGGCATCCAAGATGCGGCCCGCAAGGTTGGTCAATGTAGTCAGACTCCAAGAGCCTGCGCTGGGGCAGTAGTGCACGTTGTGCCTAAGAAGGGTGTCTGTGTACTCACTTCTGAGGACAAGTGGCAGAAACTGAAGTCAATCATCTCTACATGGTTGGCCAAAGTGAAGGCAGGTGAGGAATATTTGGATCACAAAGACTTGCTGTCAGATTGCGGTTTTCTGGTTTATGTGACTCGTGCATATCCTGGAATGATTCCCTATTTGAAGGGGTTCCATCTCACAATTGAGATGTGGCGTGGTAACCAGGATGCTGAGGGTTGGAAATTGCCCTCCAAGGATCTGGCCAATAAGCTAACTATGGACCAACAGTTAGGACCAATCGATGATGAGGAGGCCAAACTGGCTTACTTAATGAGGAAGAAAGTAGAATCCTCAGTAAGGGCTCCGGTGTCAGGCAAGACTCCTCCGGCGCCACGCTTGTTTACAGATCTGCAGGCACTAGAGGCACTAACAGAAGCAGAGATGCCACCTCTTTGGGTAGTCAGGCCAGCACAGGTAGTCCAAGTCCTGTATGGCTTTGGTGATGCTTCAGGAACGGGCTTAGGATCAACTGTGCAGGGATTGAAGATCAATGCACTAGGCGAGCCTGAGGTGAAGGATGGGCTGCGCTACCGGGTTGGAGTATGGGGTAAAGATGAGGAGTTGGAAAGTTCCAACTATAGGGAGCTTGCGAATCTTGTGATGACAGTGGAGGATGAAGCTGTCACTGCTCTCTGGACAATTCAGAATTTTTCTTATTTACCGACAACTCGACTGCGGAGAGTGCTTTCTACAAATGCTCTTCGTCATCTAAGTGCCTCCATGCTCTGGTTTTGAGGCTTCGCCAGCTCAAGCTGAGACACGGTCTCACTTTGCATGTTATCCATGTTTCTGGGAAGCTCATGATTGCTCAAGGGACCGACGGTTGCTCCCGTGGTGTGCGATGGAAGGAGCGATGGCGGGTGATGATATGCTTTCGTTTGTGGATCTAGCAAAGTCAGCATTTGACAGGTCACCAAGACTATTGGATTGGATTCAATCATGGTCCTTAAATGCTCAAATACAGCCTTTAACTCCAGAAGGTTGGTTTGAGCTGGGACATGGGATTATTGGTGGAAAGAAGGACAGGCGAGGAGTTTGGATTCCTGAGCACGAGCCTAGTGGACAAACCCACCTTTGGGCGCCTCCACCAGCAGCAGCAGATGCAGCTCTCAAGGAGTTGCTTAAGGCTCGGCACAAGCGCACCGACACATTTCATATTGTTGTTATTCCTTGCTTGTTCTCTCCTCGTTGGCGACGGTTGTTTCATAAAGTGGTTGATGTGAATTTCACAGTTCCTCCGGGATGCAACTTTTGGCCTACTAACATGTTTGAGCCTTTGTGGGTTGGTCTCGTCCTCCCTTTTTACAGTCACAGTCCATGGCAACTCTCCTGAGCCCCTCTCATAGTGGACATGGGAAGGGACCTGCACCGCATGTGCATTGAAGGTGGAGCCTCTGCAGGGCATCTTTTGCGCAAACTTTGCAAGCTCCCGAGGTGGCTGGCCAAGTTGCCGCCAAGTGTGGCACGGGCAGTGTTACGAATGCCTGGGTCAGGGAATGTTTCCACTTGCAATTCTGAATGACAACGACAACAAGGAATGGGAGAAGCAGAAGATTAGAGAGTCAAGATTGAATATTGGATGTGATGGGGCCCACACTGTAATTCCTTTTCAGTGTGAGGTCTGTTGGGTCCGAAACTTGACTGGTAGAGAGATGAGCCTGCCAAGAGACAAGAAGCTGCGTAACTGCATTCAACGTGCAAACCTAGATGCTTTGTCTGGGCGAGCTAAGAGTACTATCGAGAGCCACCTCCAAGGAGTTAAGACCACGTTGGAACTATCGGAAGAGCTGGGCAAACCACCTTCAATCAGCCTAACACCTAGAGGGCCGATGCCGTTGGAAGATGTGGTTGGCATGAGCTTGGCAATAGAGATGCTGTACAAATCTGTCACTGCCAAAGGTCGCATCAAATGGTATATTCAGTTTGACACCATGCTGAAACTGTGAAGCACCTTTTCCTGCTCTTGGGACTCGCCCCTCTGGGTATCAAGGAAGGGTCTTCTTTCTCCAAAGGGATTGCAAAGGTGCGTATCACATCATGCCCTTCCCAATCACAGTGGTTTACAAATTTCCTATTGGGAGCCCAGGATCAAATGGGCTACGATACCAAGAATCAGTTGGCACTGTCAATCAAGTGTATCATAACCCTATTGGACATGATCAAGTCTGATGCCACGGAGAGAGATGAGCTGTATGCAAGAAGGCTTCTTACAAGGTTGGTGCATTCATTACACTTCTTACAGCAGCCGGCCTCCACGGCTATGAGGGCTTTCCTCTTGACTTGTCTGCAACCCGGAATCATGTCGATAAGGGTTGCTTTGGATTAATCCCAAAAGGGTTCAAGAAGAATCACATCATCAGTGAAGATGAGGCTGCAAATTTGCCATCGGTGTGCATTTGTCTGTTGGGCAAGTTCAAGGGAGAAACCCGGGGAGAGATATCATTCTCTCATTCTGCCAAACATCACCATGTCGGGCTTGGAAGTACGTTGGTGGGTCGAAAAGCTGTTGGAGGTTTGTGCAGAAGAGGGCCGTCTCAGCGGACCTGCTTTTAATGAACCTGATGGTTCTCCTCCGGATTCCACTGAGTACAATGCAATATTCCGTCAGTATCTGTGTGCTATGCAAATCCATCATCCGAAACTCTTTGGACCAGACGAGGATGTTACCAGGTATGGCACCAGCAGGACCATGCGAAAGGCAACCACTGGAAGGCTGAGTCAAGCCGGTATATCCGAAACTCTATTGGATGCCTTTTGTTGGTGGAATACGCTGGAAAAGGCACAGGGCAAGCGTCCCAAGCACAACATGAGGTCTCATTACACGGACGCTCGGGCCTTGGCCCCACTCACCTGGAGCTGTGGCTACGTGGTATAGGAGAAACGCTGTGGCCAACCAGCGTTGGGGATTGGACCAGCAACCACATCACGACTCGCCTGGCGAGGTGGGTGGATACGGTACCTATTTGGGGGGGTTTGGTTTATCTGAACTTGGTTTTATGTTCCAGACATTGTAATGTTGGAAGAATTAAGTCCTCATGATTTCTGCAGTGGTTTGCTAATGTTCAAACAGATGGGCAAGAAGTTGCGCAGCCAAGTCTGGTAGCTCACCCATCTGGGCTTCTCACTGCAGGATTCAGGAGGATTGCACACTCCCTACATGCATGTGTGTTGTGCACGTGGAGGTGTCCGGGACTACTCTCATTTCCCACAAAATGAGTTAATGGAGCTTTGTGAGAACTGTTACCCCCATTTAGTATGTACAAGATGGTTGCTACTTTGGTGTATCTATGGAGTTGACTTGGAGTTCTGATAGTTAGCTCTAAATATCATGTGAAGTTACTCTGCCAGCAAGGTATCTGGTCTCTGTGCATCTGCAAATTACGGTGTATGCCTTGCAACTAAAATTATTTTAGTTTATTGTATTGCAACTAAAATTATTTTAGTTCTTTGTATTTTACATTAGTTCAGAGTATATTTTTTTAGTTTAACGTCTAATCCTTTAGTTCATTGTTTGATAAAACATGGGCATGAATGTTTAAAAGATTTCACTGAGTCATGAACTGTGATGTGTGAACTCACAACGCAATGGTACCATACTCATTTATATATAGTTTGGGAACAAGTCAGTACCATAGGCCATTAACCAACGTGATATCACGAACTTCTGCTCTCAGTGATCATGGGTGTGTATAACAAAGTGTAGCATCAAGCTACCGCGCGCAAATATTGCGAAACGCAAATATTGCGAAAAAATACTGGCGCGACATGATGATCTCAGCGAGATCTCAGCAGAAATTTCACTCATTCTCCCAATGGTGCGATTATATCTACCTATAATATATAATTACAGTGCGTAATTTTACGAGGCATATTTTATTATAATATACATTATTATTATGTAATTTTAAGAGGCACCTTATATGTACATATATGATGGCTAAAGGTAATTTCAGATTATTTTGGTCCATCAATCCCCATCACTTCATAAGGTGATTATATTATATAGCCATAACATGACACACCCATTATATATATATCATTGCGCTCATAGTCCATTGCAATGAATCATTCCAACAACATATCTGGAACATCCAACTCAGATGCTAAAGTTTCTGGTACCAAAACAGATCTGAGACTTCAGGCAACACAACGGCTCTTTGAAGCATCAAATCGATTAAACAATGTTGTTCATGAACTTGAATCATATGTTCAAGTTTTTGAATCAGAAGACTCAACTGTAAGAATGAGAATTGAAGCAACAAGGAAGATCAAGAGATGTATCATTCCTGCCATTGCAAAGGTATCAAACGTGTTGAATGAAGCTGGTAACAGTGTTACCCCTGTTGGATCGGTCCGAGTCATCTGCGATAAATGGGAGCGAAAAATGAAGAGTGATGTGGTCGATGCAGACAATAAACGGAAGAGCATCGACTTTCAGCTCTTAGAATCTTACACGAACAATGTAAAACCAACTATTGCCACTGTAACACCAAGAGAAGTCAAACGTCGCAAAGCCGACCCAGCCACTCCAATTCTCCCATCCCCATTGAATGGAATTCAATACACTAAAGTGGAAGTGATTGACATTTTATCAAAAAACAACAAACATCAATGGCCAACCATAAATCACATGATAACTTCAAACCTGGTACCTTGTGGAAAGGATACTATCTACCGAATGCTGAAAGACAAGAAAAGCGGAAAAGCAATCCTAGACACAGATTGGAGTGGACCTGGGAAACCGAGGATAGTCGATAACTCTACGATGGCCAATATCATTACTGACCTACACAATGAAACTGGAAGAACATTTGGTAAAGAAGATGTCAATAAATTGATAATGAAGCATTGCAACAAAAAGTTGACAAAAGCAGGTCACATACCATTGAACTTGGACGAAAAACTCAAGCCATCTACACTGCGCAACTACACTACCAAAATTGCAATGAATCACAGCATGTCTCTCACACAAACTTCTGTATCCAAAACTACTACACGATATGTAGCAGAGCGTTCATTTCGAGGGTCCATCAGTTACTTGTTTGTCATTGCCGTTACTCATTTCATACCTGCTTTTGAAGAAGAATGTGACATCCAAAAAGAATTGAAAGGCGCGAGTAAGGAAACAAGACAGTTGTATGATTTGGTAACGGGCTCACGTGGTGGCGTTCCAGTGTATGTTGTCAGACCAGAGTTGATCACATCCACTGACGATAGTACTGTCTACATATTTGAGGGTCATTCATCCAAACCTGACGTATTTCGATTGGTCACAAAAGAGTCCTGTGCAACAAAAGGAACGAATTCAGTTTACAATATCAATGATAGCAATGCAATGTGTGGTATGAGAGTAAAGATGACCTGGACGTTTTCTGGTGGTGGAACATGTGCTCCATTATTCATCACAGTCTCTGGTTTAAATGATAGAGAGATGCCACCCGGAAAGGACTTAATTGTGTTGAAGATCCCTGGTCTTTGCATCGGTGGCAGTGGTGTTGGTTCCAATGCACAACATGGGTATGTTGTCTTCATGAGAAGAGGTGGCGGTGTTGACAAAATGAGATTCCAATTTTATCAAAAGCATGTACTCATACCTTACATCAATTGGTTGAGAAAAGAATATGCTGGATTCGATGAATCTTTTGGGTCGAACATTCCTGATGAGCTGACAGCGGTGTCTTGGTGTGATGGTGATTTGTCACAACTGTATTCTGTTACAAATGAGCACAGTATGTTGACTGATCAGAAAGTAATTGCAAATAAGCAAAATGCAGCGCGAACAGCAGTAGAGCAAGCAGCTGATTTGGCAAAGGTTTTAAAGTCATCAACCAAGAAGCAAGGAGACACACAGTTACCGATATTGATCCATTGCGGCATCCAATGAAAATGAAAGTCACAATAGCATTTCGAAGTGACGAGATGAAACACTTGAATCTTGGTCAGAAGAAAACTGGTTCACTCATTGATTTTATCTCTGTCTTGCCTGCGATAGCAACAAAAGCAGCTACAAGAGAAAATATTTTGTTTGGTATGCATGAAAATGGAATGCTTGACAAAGAAAAATCCAGATACCCTGTACTACTCAAGATTCTGGGAACATGTCGCAGGTCAGTACCACAAGAATTATACAAGAAGGTGATCGACAATTTTGCTTACCTTTACAATGTGGTGTTGGAAGAAGGATGCATCCCAGAGGAAGTTTTTGATGAACTTGCTTTTCCCATAGATGCTGATGTCAATGGCAACGATGTATTTCGAAATGCAGGAATTTCTCAAGAAAGTTATCAAAGAGCCAAATGTTTGACTCACTCAACCCAAGTAGGTCTACGCAAGAAGCGTGTTGAAGAAATTCAAGCCAAACAGCGTCAACAAGAAGAGTTTAGACGGAGCAAAATGATGAACAGTTCATAGCAGTGCACCTGATCGAAACAAAGCTTCTAGATATGATCGAGGACGACTTGGCAGAGAGGCTATTGGTTAATTGTCGCATTGAATATTTTGCAAGAGTGAAGTCAGCGGAGTTGGCAGCATTCATATATGCACATGACCCTGAGGTGAAACTGAAGAACCAAATACCAAAAAACATGGGCAAGTTAGAAGATGCGAAAACTGCATTAGATAGTGGAGTGGGGCTAGAAAATAATCGAATATATACTGCTTACCAATGCAGAGACAAACCGAACATTCTAGATGCGAAACAAAAAAGTGCACAGCCGAAGTCATCCCAAAATGAAGAAGTTGAACGTTCATTAGAAGATGTTACTACTGTCGTATTGTGCTCCAATGACAATGACGAAGGCATTCTCCCATCAAAGTTACTAGAGCATGAAGAGTGGCTGAAAAGATTGAATCATTTGTTTGGTATCGATGACATGTTAGAGTCATTTTCGATTTCAAATGCAATGAAGGCAAAAGGGGATTATTTAGTCAAAATATTGAGAGGGCGGATGAAACAATTGTTGAAGAAGCGAATTGAAAACGAGTCAAAGAGAGCTCACTGGTCTTTCAACCTTGCATCAAAGAATCTTGCAATCGTCGCAGCCTACATGGTTGTGGTGGATCACGTGAAAACAGACCTGAAATGTCTTGATGAGTATGATTCCCTCTTGTCTCCTTGTACGCATAAATTCATGCTCTCTGCAACTTACCCAAATCGTGAGGGAGCATACTTGTACTACGATACAAACCTAGGTGAATTCATTAGGAGTGGAAAAGTCAGTGGTCGTGGATTTGAGAAGAGGCATGACGAGCACAAAGCCAAATCAAATATGGCGAATGCAAGCAGTAACTTTTATTTTTTGTATCCATCGCAGCATCTCCAACTCAAAGATACAAGACGAAGGAAAGGAACATTTGAAAGTCTTGAAATGTATATTGCTGCAGGATTTGACCGTACTTCAGACGCTGCTGCAACAGTTTCCAAAAACTGTCACGATGGTGGCATTTTGTTAATGGACAACAACGACATAAATTGCATCAAGTCAAGTATGCCACGAATCCCAGTGGAACTGCATAAGTTCCATACTTACCTTGCATACCTGATGGAATTTGGATATGATTTAGCCATCAGACCATCTGCAAATGTGTCTGAAAATCCCGGATTTGAAACAATTGCAGGACTATTTGAGAGCAGTTCATAGTGGACGAAGACAAGAATGGGGCTGATCGGAATGTTCGTTTGCGATCTATATGTGTTAGTTAGAGAATGGGGCTGATCGGAATGTTTGTTCGTGATCTGTATGTGTTAGTTAGGTGTTGTTCAGATCGTCGTCAAGAGTGGCATGAGATGAGATTTGTTGGCGAGCGAAAGACACAACTCTACAAGTTTCTACTGAATTCCTACTAAAAGAAATATCTTACGTAAAATGCAAAATTTTGCAATATTTGCGCCCGGTAGCAAGTACGATAACATCTCAGCGGGATGGTGCCAAAAAAAATCAGAAACCATGACACACGGACACCTTCCGAAAATGGATTAAGACGGCCCTAACTCATTCATTTTTTGCCGACATCGTTCCTGCTGGCATCGCCGTGAAGCCGCCATCACCGCGCATCTAGCGGTCGCGCTGTCCCCCATCTCTACTGCTGCAATGCTACGGATCGGACACCTACATTGTCATGGGGATTGCCGAGTGTCTTCACGGCGTCTTGGTGTTCTTTGCGTGTCTGATCTTTGGGAAGTTGAGTAATGTTTGGGGACAAAAGGTTTGTTTGTTGATTACTGTGGCGGGGACTTTGGGGCCCATTTGTTCCTTGGCGTTTTGGAGGGTGGAGGATTATCTGAGGATTATGATGGCGGTGGTAGTCAGTATCGTATGGGGGACAAATCTTATGTCGTGGATGGTCAAGGTGGGGAGGCATTGATGATGGATGGGGTGGATGTGACCTCTGCCTTGGAGGGTAGTTACTCGACCCGATTTGGGATGCGCTACCAATCACACATTCATCTCATTGATGTTTTTGGGACACTGCTCGCCTTGTTGGGAATGTTTTCGTCCACATTCACCTTGACATTTGCCTGTATTTCGGATGTCGTCAAAGATAGAGATAGGAGAGTGGCAGCATATGGACTTGCATTAGCCACATTTGGATTGAGTTTCCATTGTTGGGTGGATATTTGGCGAATGTAGAAGATGAGGGAAAGGGACGGGGTGGAAGAAATTGGATGAATATGTTGAATTTTAATGAGGAGGATTCCGATGCAGATGCTGGCAAGAATATTCAACACCACTCATCAAAAGTTCAGAAATTCATCCCCTCGGTCAGCATCGAGTCTTTTTGACGACATTGATTCTAGCATTGCTGGATTTGCTTTATATTTACTTCATCCTTCCCGAAAGCTTAAGTGAAAAGTGCAACCAATGGGAACATACTTCTGGACTCATAAACTCTACAATAAAGCACATATAAAATAGTAATCTACATTCTCCCCTCTAGAGTATAATATGCACGAATTTGTATCATGTATTTGCCAATTATTGTTTCATAGACCCCATTAATCAATTCTCAATTTATCTATAAATGTGCATCATGGCTGGTGTCTGTCTTTGTAGGAAATGATACTATGTCTCCTGACAGATGATACCCTTACTAGAGTTACAGATTGCATTATATCTATTGTACTACACTTGTTTGAAAGGGAACCATCTCTTACTTGGGCATTCAAATACGTCCCAGTATCATTTGACATGCATTTTTACATAATTGTTCTGTAGAAGGCAATATGATACATCTTACATACTCTTAGGCATGCATGATGTTCTTTTAGAGTAAGATAAGGGCAAAAGGTACTTTGCTTTTATTACACTTGATAATACTTTAACGAGTAACAAGTTTGCATGTGCAATGAAAAAGTGGAACAGACAACCATTCTGAGCCATTTTCAATTCCCCCTCTTCTTTACTGGTATTGTATTACCACACCGTAGAACATGATATACTTGGTATTTTTGTTAGAGGAAGGACATGAGAGGAAGGGGACTTGAAAGATAATTTTAATATGGTTGGTAAGCATAATGATGTAAAAATAATTGATGTTGAACTTTCATTCCCGACATATTTGATTTCAACATCTTAGATAAGACCATGTCTTGGTTGATTGACAAAGGAAGTCAGGGTTAAAAGTTGATAATTCTTTGTGGCAGGCGCATAAGCTATAGCTATTAATTCAGCCGTGATCAATTAGAATTAGACACCACTCACACATTCAGACAGAGACAAGGGGTTGAGAACATGATGATCCAAAATATTTCACATTGAATCCCAAATTGAGCACATAGGAACTCAGAACCTAAAACCAAATTCTTCAGAGACATGCCTTCTCCAAACCATCTTCAAAAAGGACCACCCAAACACTGCTTCTCACTATGCTACAACAATTCCAAATTCCAACTCATCCTCAAAAAAGAACCACCCAAAGCGATACAAGTCATTATGCTGCAATAATTCCAAAAATTGCTATCCCTACTGTGCACAATTGGAAAAATCAACTCAGCCCTTTGGAACATACTCTCTGGAACCATCAAATCATTGGATCATTCACCATGTTGTTCTCTTACATACATCCAGATAGAAGGACATATCAAAATAATTTTACAGCCTAACAGGTATTCACATTCTATTCCGTGGGAATTTAAGAAACACAAATTTGAACATGTTGCGAGAGCTAGAACAACTTGCATAATATAAATGTTGTGATGATCAATATTCTTCCTCACTGTTACTACCTTTGTCTCTCGCACTCATCGCACACTTGCCAACACCCTCACCATCTGTCTCCTCCTCCCCCTCCTCCTCACCACCACCATCATCATCTTTGCCATCTTCTTGCATAACATCAGCCTCACCCCTCAATCTTGCCATAGCAAGTCCATGCGTAACAACTGCACTTAAACACCACTGCTATGGAAAATCGATATCAAAATGAAAGTAAAAACTGTTTGTAGCCTTCCTGATGACTTCAGACATGTTAAAAGATAAAAACTTTTCTCTTGTTAAGCTCCGAAGAAAGTATAGTTAAATGTCAAGCAGGTACCTAATTGGTGGTTTGATAAAGATTTCGTAACATTGGTACGCAGGCCAATCATCCATTTTCTTCCAAGGTAACATGCTCATGAGACTGCAGAAGATAATGTTGACTGGACTGCAATAGCACATCACCGTGGGGTTAATTAATTGTTGCTGGTAGAGTTTTTACTGTTTGATATGCGCTTGTGCAGCTTGAATGAGCACAATCTCTGCACTGCTGCGACCTTCCCTTTACTAAACAGATTCCCCAACTGGCATTCTCCAATTTTTGCATCAAAGGTTGTCGTTCTCTGTCTGCTATTCTTGATGTTACCCTTAACTGCTTTGAATATTTTCTGATAGTATGTGGCAAATGCAGGCAGACACTACAGTTCTATGAAACTGCCCAGGAAACATTACTGGACATATAATTCACCAAATCACTGGATTACTTTAACACAGAACAAAATATATGTTGAAATCATAAATTATCATTCCCTCTCATATGCACAGAAAACTGAAACATTCCGAAATGACTCCTTGTCTTCTGAATATTAGACAAAGTTACAGCCATGTGAACCCTCTGTCACTGCATCATTTGTTGGTTTATAGCCTCTCTTCTGCCAACCACGCCCTCATCCATATAACTTCCATTACTCATGCAATCTGTTTTTCTTTGCGTAACCGATTTCCACAGCTAGAACTTTTCATTCCTGAATTGATCCATTCAAACTCTGTCTCATCTGGGTTGATTGTCGAATCTGCCTATTTCCACAATGAAAGTTTGCCATGAAAGTCTGATGAACAGCCTATCTAGGATGCGGCAGAAATGAACACCAATTTGTTAGGCAATGATTTAGAGGGATGAATGGGGAAAAAACGACGTAGAAATGAACTTACGTTGGCTAATTTTTAGTCTCTCCTGCTTCGTGTCATCACGGCTTCCGTGCAACAAATTTTGCAAGGTAGAAATGGTCCAATTTCTTGTTCAATAATGAAAACTGGACCAAACCAAGCGAGCCGATGGTAGCAGGTGATGTGTTGTTGAGGTCGATCATGGTGGACCTGGCGTTGAAGCTGTATTTTTCATGGAGGAGGTGATGTGGCGGCCGCGGCGGCGGAAATCATCATGGTGCTGATGCGCTGCTGATGAGTAGTGTCGCGATTTTTCTGGCTTACCGGTAGAAACTGTTGTAAAGTGACAGTCAAAATACATTAAGAGTCATATGTTAGAAGTTTATGTTGATCAGCATTTGAATATTGAAGTTTCTATATGTTTGATTACTTTAAGGGAGCGCAAGACACTTTTGTTCGTGAATGCCGTTCTGATGATGTCATAAAAATTGATGTTAAGTGATACGAACGTTAATACTAGAAATGCAAGTGACTGAATCTAAAAATGCTTTCAAATTCATTCCCAAATTGAGGATAAAGAACCTTGGAACCTAAAACCAAATTCTTCAGATTTGACCTCCTTCAAAAACATTATTCAAAGAAATATGAAGAAAGAAAAATCCCATTCTTCACATTAGACCTTCTTCAAAACCACAGTCCAAGTCCAAAGACACATGGCACACCCTGTCCAAACCATCCTCAAAAATTGACTACCAAAAACATTGCCACTTGTTATTGCAACCATACCAAAATCACTATCCCTATTCTGCACAATTTAAATTGTCAACTCAGCCCTCCACAATGTATTCTTTGGAACCACCAAATCTTTGGGCCCTCCACCATGTAGTTCTCATACATCATGAAAGACCGGCATCTGAAAATATTACCATAGCCAAATAGTTATTCACAAACTAATCCATGTCAATTACTATTGTTTCAGTAAGAAACAGGAATTTGCAGCATTTATTATCAGATCATTGTTTTAATATACACATTGAATTATCACAAAGGAATCAATGAATGTTTCTGTAAAACATTGTGTCTGTTTTCCATGAAAACAAATGCATCCTGACACATGAACATATCTAAATACTATCACAACCTACTTGTTATTTACATTCTAATCCATCATAATTACTAGGACTAGTACTTCTTCAAGAACCACAAATCTCCAGCATTTATTTGCAGGTTATAGTTTTAATATACCCCCTTGAATATTTTTACACAAGCATTAGTGGCTGTTTCTTTCATATATTGTCTCTACATTTTCCGTGAGATGGCACTCTATAATCTAAGTCTAGGGATTGTAATCTAAGTCTGCCAATACACCCATTACAGTTCTTAAGGCTTAAAAAATTGTATTATGGTTCATTCTTGGAGCACGAACAATTCCCAACTTGCTTCCCTAAATGAATGCCAATTAAATTTCTCCAGGAATTACAACTGAAATAGACTAGTACAGTACTCCCAATACAGTACTTACGGATGTGTAATGCAAGCAAAATTAGCACTGCTTATGTTTTGAGCCAATCACAACAAGAAAAATGATACTGATCTCATGTCATTCCAGGTTGTTCAAACAATTTCTGCAGTTCTCTATGAAACT
This sequence comes from Cyclotella cryptica, assembly GCA_013187285.1. Lineage (NCBI taxonomy): Eukaryota > Bacillariophyta > Thalassiosirophyceae > Thalassiosirales > Thalassiosiraceae > Cyclotella > Cyclotella cryptica. Next base: position 132,942 of record JABMIG010000240.1, read on the forward strand.
AGTTTTGTGCAAAAGCAGTTAGGGAAGAGACTCTTCACTTACTATTGGTCTTACATTGTTCAATTTTTTTCAATTCCCATGGAATCACATTTTCCCTGATCTCTATGTTAACAGATGAGTCTCAGACCATGGCTTCCCACTTAAATCAGGGTTCATTGTCAACCTTCAGATGAAAAAATATGTGACTATTATTTCATGTCGACATGTTGCACTAACAATAACTCTTTTTTTAATTATCAAGACAACGTAGTTTCACTTTACGCCTAATATGAATAAGAGTAAATTGAGGAAAAGGTCCATCAACACCAAAGCAGAATCAGGCCATCACACTATATATTATGGTGGATGCTGTGCAAAAATGGTGCCCTACTACTGCTGTCATCCATGAGACAACAGAGACCTCTTCTACTATGTGTGGTCTGGTATATTTTTAAAAATAATCGCATTATTTCCTTGAAAAATTATACTTGTTAATGTCATGGCATCTAGGGCACGATTAATTATTTTGAAGAGCTGCTGCATCATTTGTTGGTTTACAGAATCGCCTTCTGCCGACCACACCCTCATCCGTTTAAATTTCTATCTCCCATTGGGTAACAAATTCCATTATCATGCAATCTTTATTTCTGTGCATAACTAGGAATTACCGCAGCTAGAACTGTCCATTCCCGAGTCGATCCATTCAAACTCTATCATAACTGGGTTGATTGTCGAATCTGCTTATCTCGAAGGTGAAAGTTCGCCATGAAAGCTGAATGAGAAGCCTATCGAAGATGGGACAGAGATGAGCAACAATAAGGTCATTTATTAGGCGATGACTTAGAGGATGAATGGGGAAACCACGTAAGAATTAACTTACACTGGCTATTTTTCAATCACTCCTGCTTCACATCAGCATGGCTTCCGTGTAACAAATAATACTTCATCGTAGGAATGGTCCAATTTCTCGTTCAATAAATAACATTGGACCAAACCAAGCGGCGCGATGGTGGCAGGTGATGTGTCGATGAGGGCCATCGTGGAGGATCTTGTGTTGCAACGGAATTTTTTATGGAAGAGGTGATGCGGCGGCGCGGCGGCGGAAATCATCATAGTGCGGATTTGCTGCTAATGAGAAGTGTCGCGATTTTTTTTGGCTCACCGGTAGAAACTGGTGTAAAGCGACAGTATGGTATTGTACAATACCACAATACGTCTATGTCCTCCTGGCAAACAAAAAATAGTCATAATACGATCACGAACAACTCACATGTCCTAGAAGATTTCACGTCTTCGAGTCACATATGACAATCCGTTCAACGCTAACATATCATGTTGAACTACAAATATAGGCGCTGAACGACATATCAGCGGCAAGGTCCCTGAAACGACAACAAAATATAAAAATTTCTTTTAATTTTTTTTTTTTTTTTATTTTTTAATTTTTTTTTTTTTTTTTTTTTTTTTTTTTTTTTTTTTTTTTTTTTTTTTTTTTTTTTTTTTTTTTTTTTTTTTTTTTTCACAGAAAAAGGCTGAAATCGGGGACCTTGCGGTTGAACTACTAAAACTGCACTTATTGGATCCTTCGAACTAAAGAAAAAAGATTTTCTATCCTTCAAACTACGCAGAAGCATATTTCTATCCGTCAAACTACGCAGAAGCATATGTCTGTCCGTCAAACTACTGAGAAGCATATTTCTATCAGTCAAACTAGGCAGAATCATTTGACGGTCCCTTCAACTACTCAAAATCATTTTGTGATCCAATGAACTAAGACACTATAAAAACCACTCTTTTTTGACCATTCCCGTAGCTCCCGTAAGTTGTACATACAACTTACGCAGAATCTTGCATAAGTTTAAAAGTATGACTACTTTAAGGGGAAACTCTGTTGGAGGGTTAAGAAAGCATGACAACGTTTAGGTACGGCTCATTCATGACCTCGTTCTGAGCGGGCATGGTTCTCTGAGGAATCCACGGTCCCGAGAAGCATGCATTCTGATAGCAGGACTAAAATACGACACCGTCCATTCTCTACTCACTATTCCCTCTAGACAAGATAAGAATTTAGAGCTGAGCTCTCCTTTACTTTTATTACTAGGTAATTCAAATGAGACAGGGTATGAAGTGACTGTTTCTCTATATTCAATTTCACAAGTCGTTTCTGATGACACACAAATATGAATTCTACATATTATTTCATGTCTTTATATTATTTTTGTCGGGATTCAATCTGATTCAATGATAGAGACGACAGTTCCATACCAGATCGCAACAAATTATTCTCTGTTCTCCCTTTCATGCAATATCTCTCACCCAATGATTTCTTGCGCAGAGCACATAATAATTCACAACATGAATCCATCCAGATAAAGCTCAGCTCATCCCTTCCAGTCCCAAGCCACGACTGTCTTATGAGATCAGTAATATGGAAGGTTGAGATGATCTCCTCTGTAGGCTCATCTTCTCTCCATTCCTTAAGAGCTAGCGTGCATTACGATTGACTGTATGCCCTTTCCTGTCTTTCATGCATGTGCGATCCAAGTAAGCGACTTGAATGATCGGCGCACAAGTTGGTTGAAATTTTCGTCAACCTTGCCATTTGAAACCCCCTTGTCTATCATTTTGTATGACCAGCAAGGTCTCCGATGATTCGCATGCAGCCTACAGAACCAATCGTTGCTTTAGCGAATGGTAGACGTTCCCGCTTGATTGCGGCCCATCGCTACTCACTGTAGAGATTTTCGGTGAATGTCAACACGAGTTTGTCATCTAATATATGCCGAGTCAGCGAAAGGCCGCTATGTCACGTTTAATGGATCGCGAGGTCGTCAAGCGACCATGTGGAAGATATTGCAAAAGCAGGTGTCAGCAACAGCGAATCAGTATTGTCGTCTCGTCGTTTGACCTGTCCTTGCTGTTTCTTACCACGATCTTCTTAAGTTTTCTTATGGCATCTTCTTACCGCTCGATCTCATTTTGTTTCCTTATGATAGTCTTTGCGAAACTCTGCATTGAACACACATAAAGTTCTGGTATGATGGGGGCACGAGGCGATATGCGAGACACACTCCTTCGTTGAGTGAGTTCTAACCAAGGTACATCTCCGATTTCCTTCATGCATTGCAAAAGTCTGTGTATTTTGTCTATGAATGGCGAAGTGGCCAACTGACCCAATGACAGACAAGGAAGGAAAACACTCATGAATTCGACTTTACGAGGGCCTTCTCTTGATCCATTTTGAGAAAATTTGACGCCCGAAATTGACGAACCTACCACGTCCACCGAAAAACGATCAAGGCAAGCTCTGTTAAGGCTCAGTTCTCTCAAGCTCTCTTAGTTGTTAGTCCCTCCGGCGGAGAGTGATTTGGTGAGCATCAAATAAGTTACAACAAATTTCGAATGTCATTCTTTGTGCAAAATGCCTCCCCATTACATTCACCGACCGTCCCCCTTTCCTCCGATCCCAGAACTTGGAATATGATCATACAGATGACTACAACTTGAAAACAACTGTCAGGCAATACGCAATCATGCGATAACAGGCCATCATTGCTGTCGGAGAACGACTGAGTAGGGAAGCTTGTACAGCTTCTAATTTATGGTTTGTCATGAATAAAGCCCACGTGACATCGCGTCCCGAAGCGACGTGTTCACTTCGAACCCAAAACGTCATCGATTGGCAATCATCAGGGGTGGTCAATGATGAAACCACACAGTGTCCGCCACTCACAGTGTCCGCCACTCACTCTCATCGTCTGCCGTCTTCAACAATTCCGTGGAGACGAGGGCGGTCAACGAACTCGCCAGCCTAACCCAACTTGCGCAACATGGGATCTGATAGTGATTATCACGTCGTACATAGCGACAGGCTCACGCGTACTGAGGTGAAACTGTCCCAGGGAAGGCAGTTACAAATCACAATCCGAAGTCATGTAACAAACTTGGAGAAAGCAGCTCGTTGTGCGGTCATGAAAACAAATCTCTCCCGCAAGACGAAGTCTACTGAGAATCTTCTACTTCCAGTTTATTTTAGATGGAAAAGGCCACAGTGCAAATCAATCGAGTTAGCGTGTGTAAAATTGTTAGTCAAGGGAGCTGGAAAGGGAGGAAGGTGTGGGCGACAATTGTCTGAAACTGTGGCGGCTAACTGGGAATCTCTGGGAATAAATAATGATGAGAAGAGATGCCCTGTACGATACTTGTGTAAAGATCTGCGAAGACCATGTGGGTGTGCGCAAAGTGTCTGACGATCTACGACCATACAGACACAACGTAACTGATCCTACCTTCAATTTTTGGAATGAGCACATACCAGGCTGCTTCTCAAAGTTTCTCCAGTGTGTTGATGACCTCACGCAGTTCCTCATCCCAATAGACTCTCGAATATGCCGCACAGAGGCACCGGGAAAGTGTTTCTCTTGAGGCTATCACACTTCGCATCAAATTATTCCTCAGCACTCTTTAGCAGTGGGGGCCTTTCCAGCACAATATATTGTCTATTAATTTATGTTATGGTATATGTCTCAACAGAAATCGGCGTCAACACCCATGAACAGAAGCATCCCGCCCAAGCCGAAGCGGCCGTTGACCGTTTTCAACCTCTTCGCGATACTGGAAAGGAATTACATTGTGCAGAAGAACCAGAAACGGGCAAAAGTCCCTTTCGACGCTCCAAGTGACAGCAACGCGGACCCATACGCGGCCACGAGACCGGAGAGATATCGCGACGTCGTCCTTCCATCCAATTGGTTCGTTGTGGGCATGAACAGGGTGAAGAGAAGCAAACATAAAAAACACGGCGTGATATCATTCAATGATTTAACGAAAGAAATCTCCCTCCAATGGAAATCGGTCGATGCCGAAACGAGACAGTACTGCGAAATGATTGCTGCCGACGAGCTTGAGAGGTATCGAAGAGATATGGCTGCGCATGAGTCTACGTTTGGCAAAGACGCGGTCAAAGCCCAAAAGCGAAATCACACAAAGAAATTTACGAAAAAATGTGTTGCAGACAATAGTGACCATGTCAAGTGTGACGATAGTCATGGATACAGTGGGTCGCAGTTTAGCGAAACAGAAACAGGGTTAGCAACCATTATGGGAATGGCGGTGCGTCGCATTTATTATGTTGCATGTTTCACGTTTCCTAATTCTTCATCTTATTAATATGCTATTAACCCCAAGGGCATGCCACCCCAAACCACTACCCAGAAACACTGCTATGACGGTAACCCATTTCAAGTTCAAATTAAAAGGAGCAATCCTGGAGAGAATAATCATTCACCAAGCTCCAACCGTATCCGTGGACACCACACTCGTACCTTGTCGGATTATTTGCCCGATGATCAAGAAGCAGCTTTGGCTTTGGTTGGAAATAATTATGACAATATTCTTCATGGAGAGGAGTTGGAGAAGGCCTTTGACAGTGACTAGAGGGAGACTCCTTTTTAGAAACCTTTTTTTTTGGTTGGAGACAAGAGTATTGGGACGAAAATTGAAATGATTACGAAAATATCTTACTGCACAACAATAATTTTTGATACATCCATAATGTGTGAACCTTGGAAGACTTGCAAATTATAAGAATAGTGTTGGAATTCTAAGAACTCTCCTTTAATGACTAGTAATCCTAGGATAACGATGTCAAACAACCTAATTCCTAGACTTTTCCTTAGTAAGGAGCAATAGAACGATGTACAGATCATCATTTGAAAAATGAAAAGATACCAAAACTGGACAAAATACTGGACCCCATCACCCTCTCTATCTCCAGGTTCAGGCTAGTCCATCCTCCATGTACTTGTCAAAGCAGACAGACTTTTGGATTTGCCTGTTGAACACGGTGGCTGCAGTATTCATGATAAAGATGTCAGTTTCCTCAACATTCCCCAGAATATGTTTGACCACTCTGTCTTTGAGCTTTCACAAGGTGTTTGTATTTTGTATGTTAGCCATTTTGTTTGTGAGTTATATTCTGTTGAATTTGAAGGGCAGGGTCAATCCGGTCATTCATCATTGCAAAACATGGTATGTTTCTACAGATGGAAAAATAATACTTCATTGGTGCCAAATTTACTTTTTAAAGTTTACTTGAAATCATATTTTTGGAATCCACGGTCTCCTTCATGATGCTTGAAGATCAATATGCTACTTGTCTCAACAGTCATGAAGTCACACTTCTGGACCCATTTGTAAGCAATTTTATCCGGATGTGTTCTTGACACTGGGTCTATCCTCTTCTGATGTGTTCTTGGAGGGCAGTGAGAAGTTGAAAATATCATAAAAGTTGTCTGTCATGAGATGTGTTGTCTTGGAGTCTTTCTCTACAGCATTAATCCTGCTGTCCAGCTCTCTGTAGAACTGAGCCTTACTTAATGAGAGAGATTCACCACTCTGAATAGCTAGATTTGCTGTTGGAGTAGCAAATTTCACTTTGTTTGTTACAGATTTATCTACAGGTGGATCCTCTGATGTAAAATAATTAAATAATGACTGTAAGTATCTTTTGGGGCTGCAGCTGATGCAGCATCTTTCTTTCTGGAGACTTGTTGTTTCTTAGTCATGGTTTCTGAGATTGATCACTGCAGCAAGAGGAGACAATTTTACACAAAGAGGTCAGACAGACAGTAGAACATCAACAACCCAAAATTGCACACCATGAAATATAACCACCAACACTTTCACTAACTGATAACTGTGACAATACAAGGGAAGAACAGCAGATGTGGGAGACACATTGTGTTACATTATTCACAAGCACAATTAAATATCTGAGCATAATAGTCAAATAACTCACTAGCATGTTGAATTGTGGGATGGCAAAGCATGTTGAATCACAGTTGGTGAAATTTGTGCAATTGTGGTGTGGTGGTTATTATGACAGATTGTGCTGGTCACTTGAGGACCCAGTGCCTTGGATCACTTGATGGTCAAATGTGCTAGATAACCTTAGATTGATGGAGTGGGACAAGGACTCTATATGGCAGAGTAACTTACCTCAGAAGGACAAACCAAAATTCTACCAAACTATATACTTTTACTCCAACATAGAATCATCCCCAAATTGCAACCAAGACCCAAAAATCTTACAAGTGCTCATTGGGGGCAAAAAGACCCACTTTTGATACAGGGTGAAATGTACACAGCTTTACAACTGGGATGGTGATAACTTGGGGCCTAGCATAGATGGTGTTGGCTACTTTGAGCTCTTTTGTTATGGTATTCAATACAGTCCTGTCCTCTATTTGTTGTAGCTGTATTCAATACAGTCCGACACAAATCTACATTTATATACTTAAAAATCAGAAGGTTGCAGTGGAGACAGGTCCCAGATGCAAGCATAGTGGATCTTGGTTCAGTTTTTCATTTGTCCTTCAATTGCATGTACAGGATCTTGAGGAATTTTTGTAGTGCATTTTCATGTGAATCATATTACATTTCACATGCTAAAATTGAAGGTTGTAGTTGGGACAAGTAACAGATGCAAGCAATGGTTCTTGGTTCAGTTTTCCATTGATTGTTCAATGACATGCACAAGATCTAGACAATTTTTCTGTAGTCCATTTTTAAGGGAATCATGTGCTGTCCAAATTGTTAGGGCATAATACCTGGGCTAATGGTGAGGGATTAGTTTGTTCTAGTAATGATAAAGGACACTGTACTCAATACATTTTTAAAGGGAAAACTTTTGAACAATGTATTGAAAAAGCTCAGACTAGTTGACCCCAATTTGTATGACAGAGAAATGTGGATGCTCATCAGCTCCAAGGAATCCTCTGTCCCTAGAAGCATGCATTTCTATAATATATTAAATGCAGCTGCACTGAGCTCTGACTAAGCTTTGGGATGCTTAGGTTCTACTACACAGAGGGGTATATTTAAATTTTTGACTTGAAAACAAAGGAAGTATTGTCCTGCCCATGCATACAGCCATTTTGTGTGAAAAGGAGGAAGTATCTATTTACTAAAAATTCACCTGAATAGGCTTAGATAAAATTGTGTGGTACACACTCACGTAGACATGGAATATGCTACGTACGTATGGTACCAGTAGCCCAACTGACTCAGCCTTGCTGAACGGACAAAGACCTCCCTCCGGAGATGTGAGTACATCTCTGAGAGAGGTGTGGTGTTGGCCTCATGCCCATGGCTGGTTGCTCCTGGACCGGACTAGAACATCTAGAAATAACATAATTGTAGAGTTAATACTTTTTACTTCATTCTCCCTTCAACTTTGTTTTTTAGACCTCCGGACCTTCACCGTCAGGTCACTATTATAATAGTCCTTACAAGGCGGTGAGTAAACTCTAACCATCCTTTCTCACATCCTCTCTTCAAATTCGTACAGGAAACACCACGAGACTCAGAGTTGCACTCGTGAAGTTGTGAACTTCAAGTTCTATGAGGAAACTAACTTACATTGAGATTCCGAGTTGCGCTCATGGTTTTGACAAGCTAGATGCACGAGAGTGCTCGAGCTGACCCATTTCCTTTATCGTTGATCTACCATCAGTGAGCCCGTCCCAACGCGACATGACAAGCTGTTGCTCCGTTCAATTGTGACCGCATTGGACTGGAAGAGCTCCTGCAATCATGACAATGATCGCAAGCGAGTATTTCAACTTGAGCGTGCACGAACCATCATTTCGATCGTGACGAGTTTCACAAACGAGTATGTTGCTCGCTAGCGATGCTCGCAAATGAGCCAGTCAATGGCGAAGAGGGTCGCATGAAGACATTTGTCGATTGCGATGATAATCGCAAACAAATACCTCGATTGCGATGAATCTCGCGAACGAGCAGGTTTGGTTGCAACAATGGTTGCGATGAACCATGCAAGTTCGAACGCAAAGAGAGTTGCAATGAACTTGGCATGTTCGACAGCGAACAAACAACATCTTCGAACGCGAGAAGCTAACGAAGCTCAACGAGCGAAGCAAGGAGACTTGCACGTTTGGATCGCTGAGATCGATTAGGTTTGCAAGAGCATACCAATATTTGGTCAAAGAAGTCAAAAAAAGGAATCAACAATCAATTAGATTGTGATTGTTGTCATGTTCCTCTTCCGTGAAGTGAAGTGCATGGATACCTGCACTCACAACCAACAAAAAGGGTTCATCGAGTCTGCACAAACTCAACAATAAACCAGATTGGTTTTGTACAACCCAGAATGCCTATTGTTGTACACAGCAACACTGTGGACAGAGGCTGTCTCACCACAGAAAGTCAACAATACACCTGTGATGGACGTCACCAGGGTACATTGTTGTTGTGGTTGTTGTGGCTCTTCATGAGTCTTTTTGTATCTGTGCAAATGACATTTGCAGCAGACTCTTGATTTGCAATGTTTGATTGCTTTCAACATTGACAAATAAAATAAAATAGATTACGTCTGTCCATGAATTGGAACGTGACCTATTTTGACTGTTAGCCAGTTACTAAAAGCCTTAACATACAGTTGATTGACTGGAAATCTTAAGTGGTGTAAAAAAAGGAAAAGAGTGATACTCGCTCCTCCATCTACTCTTGAATTTGACACAAGTCCAAGTGTTGTTCACCATGTTTGATTGATTCAAACATAAGAGTAAACACAAAATCAGGTACATTATCCCAGATTGAGATTGTACACCTTTTTGACAGCTAGTCAAAATATACAGGTTATAAAATTAGAAAAGGAAATGATGATGCACATTTCTTTATTCTTTCTCTCAAAGTAGATCACTTTGAGTACTAGTGGCAACACCACTGCAACTACCTGTGCAGCAGCCGCTGCAAGTTATTTCCAAAATCCTGTGCAAGCCGCAGAGTGCGCAGCACACCCCAAAAATGCTCAACCACTAGAGCCTTGAATTTTTGCTACCATGTTGTAAGCATGAGCAACAACATATTTGCAATGGACATTGCAAACATACTGCACGTAGAAGATAGATTTTTTTCTGCGCTGCATAAAATTCTTTTGTCACCAAACGATGTTTGGAAACAAAACACTCCATGTTGTACAATGTTTGATTGATGTCAAACAACAGTAGCTAAAAATATAATTGCTTTCATTTTCCCAATCGCGGGGATGCAAATTGTTGAGTGCTAGTCACAATGTTTTACCAACATGCAGCTGAGTAGCTGACAATGTTAACAGTGCAATTATTGACCTGTGTTGTCTGTCTAAATGATGTTAGCAGACACTGTCCTTTTGATTGTGACAAAGTCACATCAACTTGAGGACATGACATTCGAGGAAAGTCTTGAACCCCGGTAGTGCAATGATATTGCAGCCACCAGAAAGTGATTGCCACAAGAACTGGTGCTAAAAGGAGCGAACATGAACAATCATCTTGCTGATGATGACACTCCTGTTTTTTGTCAGTGTGATGATACTTGCACTTACGCACCAACCACAGTCAAAACCCATACAGAGGTAGGGTTCAGGATTTGACGTGTCAAGAAAATGCCAGTGATGGAAATCACAAGCATAAACATAAGTCTTGATTGTTACCGGACCAAGCAACAAGACATTTACCCACCTTGCCTGCACATACAATGTATTGCAGTAGACCTTTTATGTACCATGTTTGATTGCTTTCAAACATAGCAGGTAATACTAAAGCCCACTTGACTGATAGTCAATTTGGGGTCTTATTAAAGTGCAGTTGATTAACTGTCTTTAAAACTCAAAAATGAGTTTATGTAGCAGTCAGGCTGAAAGCCGACGCTTCATTTTGTTATTGCAATGATGTTTCAGCAATAAATACATTGGTAGTTGTGAGAACAACTCCTCAGTCAACAATTGTTGTTGTATCACAGCATATTGTTATCATGAGCGTTCCAGCTCTGATGCATTCAAAGATTGACAGTTCAATTGCACAAGAGTGCATGAACTAGATCAAAAATTAATTGCATGGAACATGCAGAAGGCATGCAGAAGCAAGCCAAGGTTCACTTGTGATGATGTCACATGAACAAGTCAACTATTAGTTCAATTGCAACAGAGTTGCATGAACTTGATGTCCAATTGACAAGTTTGATTGCACAAGAGTGTGCTCACTTGGTTGATATTTGGATGAAAACCTTGACACTTGATAGCAGCGATGCTGTTGCAAGTGAAGTGACAACCCATACAGTATATAGGGTTCTGAGAGCATGACTCAGACAGATTGTCTTTCATGTTCAACAGCAAGCAACTATTATTTGATGACTTCAAAAATAGTCATAGAATAAGCAGCATACTCAACAAAATGAAATATTGTCAAGAGTGCAAAGTGTTTAGTCTTTAAGTCCATGTGTGTTCAGATTGAAACACATACTGATATCACTCCCTGTGCATTCATGATCGAAGCACTGCAAAGTCAACTTTAGGGAGCCATGTGCCTTCAAACTTGAAGCACAGTAAAGTCTACTTTAGAGAGTCTTGTGTATTCATGATCGATACACAACAAAGTCAACTTTAATGCCCCACATGTGCTCAGGTTTGAAACACAGTGTGGAAAGGATAATTCTCCTTCCTTCAGGTATGAGTAACCTTGAAAAGGTACACCAAGCCCATCTGCATTTGTGAACACAGCAGTGTGGTTCTTGTAAAAATAAACTTGCAATCCTACGTGCATTCACGATGGAACCTCTGGGAACGCACCTTTGAAGATCTATGTGCATTCATGATTGAAGCACATTGCAGTGAACTCTGATGAGTCTTGTGCATTCCAGACGAAGCACAACATAGTCACCTTTAATGACCCATGTGTATTCATGTTTGAAACACAATGTGGTACTCAAATAGTTCCTTCTGTAAATGATGTTTGCACAAAGGTTCTGTCTTCCACTACAGACAGGAAAACCATAGGGAAAGGATGATACTCCTTCCTTCCATATTCTTTCAAGTACTGCCTTGCCTTGAAAGCTTTCACCAAACCCACATGCATTTGTGATTCAAGCAGTGTGGTACCTTGACAAACTTTGAATCCAACCTTGATATGGTGATTCTAACATATATAACTGTTGAGACGATGTCCAAACAGAAGGTATTTGATATATTTGCCATGTACTTGATATAGTCAGGCGTTAATTAATCCCAAAAGCTATCCTAGCGAGTAGATAATGCTTGCATGGCTAGTCCAAAATATGTCTACCCATGGAGGGGAAGACAACAATGGTCGATGACCTGGAGGAATATCTGGAAAACAGTAGAAACCAGATCCCTGGATAAAAGCATCCAGAAGGAGGAAAGGAAAGGGAACAAGAGAAGTGCAAGAAACACTCGCTTCACCTTCCACTTCCTTCAGAGCAAACATGCAAGTTAGAGTGATGACTCAGCTGCTATTTGAAGCTTTCAATGCATGAGCATGTGTTGATATTCATAAAGCTTGATTCTGATAAAGAACAAGACAGCCACAGTAATTTGTAAAATGACCCTTCAAATCTGGCTACAATGCTATCGTTGTTTTGTAAGCTACCTACAAGACATGACAGCAAACATTTCTTAATGGCAATATGAAATGTCTCAACTAGAATGTTTGCTCAATGAGCAACATTTGACAATAGCAATGCATTATACAGGAATGAATGTATCATGTGCAATAGATCACAAAGCACACTCCTCCGCAAAGATTCTCCTTGATCATGAGTGAAGAATCACAGGTCACTGCAATGCATACCATACAGTATTGGACATTGCAATGCATGTCATACAAACTATACGAACCCAAGCCTTGGTTCATTGCCTTGGCTCAAGTATAACTTTCATTGTGCCGATAAAAGCAGATCTGCAGGCACATGCATGTCTAAGTGAGTATCATGATGATGATCATTCACTTATGCTGTTTAAGGATGCTAGGTCAGATGACTATGCTCGGGGACTCTAAGTTCTGAAGAATGGGCCCGTCCAACGGAAGTTGGAAGTAGGAACCGGCAGTCTCTCTCACTATTGTTCATGACCAATGACAATGGTAACTGTATTGCAACATAATGTGATGCACCAACCACACGTCTTAACATATGCAGAGATCTGCTGTAGCGTTAAGAACCTTCCACTTACCCCAGTGAAGACAAGCCATAAGGATGGATTGTACCCAAGGATTTTTCGAGTTTTTTCCTCATGTCATTTTTCTCCACCTCTTTGTTTTGAGACAAAATAAAAGTGGAGTTGTTTAGACAAGTTTTCTATCATGTTCGTTCATGTCAGATGCTTGCCATGGAGGGAAGAGTGTCCTGCCCACTCATACAGCCATTTTGTGTGAAAAGGAGGAAGTATCTATTTACTAAAAATTCACCTAAATAGGCTTAGATAAAATTGTGTGGTACACACTCACATAGACATGGAATATGCTACGTACGTATGGTACCAGTAGCCCAACTGATTCAGCCTCACTGAACAGACAAAGCCCTCCCTCCGGAGGTGTGAGTACATCTCTGAGAGAGGTGTGGTGTTGGCCTCATGCCCATGGCTGGTTGCTCCTGGACCGGACTAGAACATCTAGAAAGAACATAATTTTAGAGTTTATACTTTTTACTTCATGCTCCCTTCAACTTTGTTTTTTAGACCTCCGGACCTTCACCGTTAGGTCAAGTATTAATATTCTTATTCAAGTCATTCCCACGAATAAGGAAGTGACTTAAAAGGAATACAAAAGTGAGGCAAGTTCAAATGAATGCATTTAGATTATTATTTTACCACAATCTATCTTACAATCACAAAAGAAAGCATAACAATTAAACAATGGCATGGATTTATACAGCCCAATTTAATGTGGCAAACTAAAATGCCATCTTTTGACTTAGGGCTGATGTACCATGTGGACAGACCAATTCAATTTTCAATTTTATCGTAAGCAAACTTGTAAAGCCCAAAGCAATCATAGGACTAAGTCATTTAGAGCAGTCAATTTCAAACATGTATTTTATTGAGGGCAATTTTTACTTAGGGTATTCTTTATAAAAACACGAAGGTCAAGTTTGGGCTGATGTACATTGTTGAACGGCAAACGTATACAGCCAGACTAAGTAACCTAAAACAGCCCAATTTAATATCAATTTAAATAGGGTAATTTTAACTTATAGTTTAATCGGAGATGCACAAAGGGCCCATTGTTTGGAATGGAAACATGTTGTAAAGATGTACCTGTTTACGGGGGCTTTTGTACACCAAACAGGGCAAAAAATTTGACAGAACAACAAGTTTTCGAAATCAGGCTCCTCGGGATATAGATAGAGAATAGCTTAGAGAGGCAGACTAGGTAGGTAAAGAGTACAGCGCAATTGCAAACAGAGCTCGGATAAGCTCTTTTACGGCTAACTATTCTCTAGACAAGGAAAAGATTTTTGCTCTGCCCTCTCCTATTATTTTATGACTAGGCAATTCAAATGAGACAGGGTATGAAGTGACTGTTTATCTACATTCAATTTCATAAGCTGTTTCTGATGATACACAATAAGTATTCTACATTTTTTCATGTCTTCATTTTTGTTGAGATTCAATCTGATTCAATCATAGAGTCATCTTTTAGAGACAACAGCTCCACACCAGATCACACCAAGTTATTCTATGTTATCCCTTTCATGCAACATCAGGGAGTATCTCGTACTCAATGATTTCTTGTCCATTGTCCAGAGCACATAATAATTCACAACATGCATCCAGCCAGATAAAGCTCAGCACACTCACTCCCTTTGGCAGTCCCAAGCCACGACTGTCTTATGAGATTTGTATTACGAAAGGTTAAGATAGATCTCCTGTGCACATTCATAAACATGAACTCTATAAAATTATGCTACTACAAATAACAAACAAACATAGACACATGTCCTGGCATGATGGTGTAGTGCCTCTATCTTACATTACTAAGTGACTTTTGACAGAAACGGCTTGTTAAACCTGCCACATATTGAGAGGCCAAAGGGGGAACTGGAGTGGGGTACCACTCAATTCAAGTCAGCAACACATCATTTTTCGGACTTCATACTTGTTGATGGGTTGAAAAACTTGTGGAGGTGGCTGCCAACAAAATCAACACACTTGACCTTCATTTGCCAGCAGCTGATGGTGGTGTTCCTCCAAACCAAGAACACAATAGTTTTATTGATCACTATGCTGATGCAAGTCAGTTATGTCCCACAACACGGAGATGCTGATGTACTTCATGAAGTGGTGGATCAGGTGAAGCTACCATGGAAGAGAAAAGAAATCAGGCAACATAAGCATCTCTGCTGTGAAGACTCAAGGTTATTGGTGGGGATATTGAGCTGCTTTCTTTTGGGTTTGCTGAAACACAATTGTAAATTTCCAATGGGAAATCCTTGGGCGCACCCACTCAAACCATGAAGACATTTTCATCTGATCAGCAGAAACTCTGGAAAGCTCCACAGAGGTGCATCCCGTTTTCAACCAAAGGATATGTTATTTGTGTGTGTGGACATTCATTGGACTAAAGAAGCTCAATTAATGTACTTGCCCAGATCCCCTGCTGGACTGGGAACAATGTGCAATGCCCCTGCGCAAATATTTTTGGCATAGTTGGGTTGCTGTTTTAGTATATTCAAGCATACACATCAATCAGATTTAATGTTCCTCATGAGTGCAGATTAAATTAATGCCAATCAGATCACTGGACCAGATCTGGAAGATATATTCAAACTAGTCCAGACCTCAACTGCATGTTTGACAATTTGCAGGAAACCATAGATCACTTGGTCGCATAACTCCCCTGACATCACCAACGAATTCCTCACAAAAAACAGAAGAGACCCCAACGAAAAGCCTCTCACCGCTGAAAGTTTCTACAATACACACACTTTTGCCATGGTACTCAAAAGAAACACAACTCAGATAAGTCTCGTTTTGAACCAAAGGGTATTATATTGCCATGTGTGGACATCAACTAATATATCTGACCTGATCCGCTGCTGGGCTAGAAACACTGTGTGACACCCCTCTTTTTTGGTGTAGTTGGGTTGTTGGTTTAGTATATTGAAGCATGGGCATCAATCAGACTTTATGTTCCTTATGAGTGCAGATAAGTTCATCTCTGTACTGCAAGATGTTATCTTCAAAAGTGGGAAACTATGTGCCCATCTCTTCTGTCTTTGTAGTCATCTGGGTATAGAATGATAACTTGTAGGTAAGGCTCATTCATGACCTCCTCAGAGAGGGCATGGTTCTCCGAGGAATCCACTGTCCCAAGAAGCATGCATTTCTGTCATATGACTCTTGTGAGAGAAGCTGAGAGAAGCATGCATTTCTGTCATAAGTGGGACTGAAATACGACGCCGTCCATTCTCTACTCATTATTCTCTAGACAAGGAAATAAATTTCGAGCCGAGCTCTCGGATTCTTTTATGACTAGGAAAAGGCAAATGAGATACGATGTGAAGTGACTGTGCATCTATATTCAATTTCATTAGTCGTTTCTGATGACACACTAATAATATGAATTCTACATTTCATGTCTTCTTATTTTTGCAATTCTATCTGATTCAATCATAGAGACGACAGTTCCACACCAGATCACACCAAATTATTCTCTGTTCTCCCTTTCATGCAATATCGGTGGATTTCTTGTCCAGAGCACATAATCATTCACAACATGCATCCAGCCAGATAAAGCTCAGCACACTCACTCGCTTCCAGTCCCAACCCACCACTGTCTTATGAGATCAGTACTATGAAAGGTTGAGAGGGATCTCCTGGGAACGTTCATCTTCTCTCCATTTCTTAAGAGCTAGCTTGTATTACGATTGATGGTACGCCCGTAGATGTCTTACATGCATGGTCCATCCGAGAAAGTCGACTTGCATGATGGGCGCACAATTCGATTGAAATTTTCGTCGACCTCACCATTTGATACCCCCTTCTCTCTCATTTTGTATGACCAGCAAGGTCTCCGATGATTCGCATGCAGCCTACAGAACCAATTGTTTCTTTAGCGTAAGGTAGACGTTCCCGCTTGATCGCGATCCGTCGCTACTCACTGTTGAGATTTTCGGTGAATGCCAACACGAGTTTGGCATTCAATAAAGGCTGAGTCAGCGCAAGGCCGCTATGTCACGTTTAATGGATCGCGAGGTCGTCAAGCGACCATGTGGAGGATGTTGCTTACAGCATGTCACAGCCACAGCGAAGCGGTAGCATCGTCTCGTCGTTTGACCTGTCCTTGCTGTTTCTTACCACGATCTTATTTTGTTTTCTTATGTCATCTTTTTACCACTCAATCTCATTTTGTTTTCTTATGGCAGTCTTGTTGAAACTCTGCATTGAACACAAAATAAAGTTCTGGTATGGATGGGGGCACGAGGCGATATGCGCGACACACTCCTTCGTTGAGGGAGCTTGCACCGAGGTACATCTCCGATCTCCTTCATGCATTGCAAAAGTCTGTGCATTACGTCTATGGATGGAGAAGTGGCCAACTGACCCAAGGACTGACAAGAAAGGAAAACACTCATGAATTCGACTTGACGAGGGCCTTCTCTCTTTCCATTTTGAGAAAATTTGACCCCCAAAATTGACGAACCGAAAAAAGATCAAGGCAAAGCTCTGTTAACGCTCAGTTCTCTCGAGCTCTCTTAGTTGTTAGTCCCTGCGCAATGTTATTTGGTGAGCATCAAATAAGTTACAAAAAATATTCGAATGTCATTCTTTGTTCAAAACGCCTCACCAGTACATTCACCGACCCCCTTTTACCCCGACCCCAGAACCTAGAAAATGAACATATTGATGACTACAACTTGAAAACAACTGTCAGGCAATACGCAATCATGCGATAATAGAACATCATTGCTGTCGGAGAACGACTGAGTAAGGAAGCTTGTATAGCTTCTAATTTATGGTTTGTCATGAATAAAGCCCACGTCACATCGCGTCCCGAAGCGACGTGTGCACTTCGAACCCAAAACGTCATCGATTGGCACTCATCAGGGGTGGTCGATGATGAAACCACACAGAGTATCCGCCACTCACTCTCATCGTCTGCCGTCTTCAACAATTCCGTGGAGACGAGGGCGGTCATCGAACTCGCCAGCCTAACCCAACATGCGCAACTTGGGATCTGATAGTGATTATCACGTCGTACATAGCGACAGGCTCACGCGTACTGAGGTGAAACTGTCCCAGGGAAGGCAGTTACAAATCACAATCCGAAGTCATGTAACAAACTTTGACAAAGCAGCTCTTGTGCGGTCATGAAAACAAATCTCTCCCGCAAGACGAAGTCTACTGAGAATCTTCTACTTCCAGTTCATTTTGGATGGAAAAGGCCACAGTGCAAATCAATCGAGTTAGCGTGTGTAAAGGGAGGAAGGTGTGGGCGACAATTGTCTGAAACTGTGGCGGCTAACTGGGAATCTCTGGGAATAAATAATGATGAGAAGAGATGCCCTGTACGATACTTGTGTAAAGATCTTCGAAGACCATGTGGGTGTGCGCAAAGTGTCTGACGATCTACGACCATACAGACACAACGTAACTGATCCTACCTTCAATTTTTGGAATGAGTCACCTACCTCACTGCCTCTCACTGCTTCTCGAAGTTTCTCCTTTGTTTTGATGACCCATAGCAGTTCCTCATCCCCATAGACTCTCGAATATGATGCACAGAGGCAACGGGAACGTAAATACTTCTCTTGAGGCTACCACACTTCGCATCAAATTATTCCTCAGCACTCTTCAGCAGTTTGGGCCTTTCCAGCATAATATTGTTCTATCTAAAAGCGTCAACACCCATGAACAGAAGCATCCCGCCCAAGCCGAAGCGGCCGTTGACCGTTTTCAACCTCTTCGCGATACTCGAAAGGAATTACATTGTGCAGCAGAACCAGAAACGAGTAAAAGTCCCTTCCGACGCTCCGAGTGACGGCAACGCGGACCCATATGCAGCCACGAGACCGGCAAGGTATCGTGACGTCGTCCTTCCATCTAATTGGTTCGTGGTGGGCATGAACAGGGTGAAGAGAAGCAAACATAAAAAACACGGCGTGATATCATTCAGTGATTTAACGAAAGAAATCTCCCTCCAATGGAAATCGGTCGACGCCGAGACGAGACAGTACTGCGAAATGATTGCTGCTGACGAGCTTGAGAGATATCGAAGAGATATGGCTGCGTATGAGTCTATGTTTGGCAAAGACGCGGCCAAAGCCCAAAAGCGAAATCACACAAAACAATTTACGAAAAAATGTGTTGCAGACAATAGTGACCATGTCAAGTGTGACGATAGTCATGGATACAGATGGTCGCAGTTTAGCGAAACAGAAACAGGGTTAGCAACCAATATGGGAATGGCGGTGCGTCGCATTTATTATGTTGCATGTTTCACGTTTCCTAATTCTTCATCTTATTAATATGCTATTAACCCCAAGGGCATGCCACCCCAAACCACTACCCAGAAACACTGCTATGACGGTAACCCATTTCAAGTTCAAATTAAAAGGAGCAATCCTGGAGAGAACAATCATTCACCAAGCTTCAACCGTATCCGTGGACACCACACTCGTACCTTGTCGGATTATTTGCCCGATGATCAAGAAGCAGCTTTGGCTTTGGTTGGAAATAATTATGACAATATTCTTCATGGAGAGGAGTTGGAGAAGGCCTTTGACAGTGACTAGAGGGAGACTCCTTTTTAGAAACCTACTTTTTTTGGTTGTAGACAAGAGTATTGTGACGAAAATTGAAATGATTGCGAAATATCTTACTGCACAACAATAATTTTTGATACATCCGTAATGTGTGAACCTTAGAAGACTTGCAAATTATAAGAATAATGTTGGAATTCTAAGAACTCTCCTTTAATGACTAGTAATCCTAGGATAAGATGTCAAACAACTCAATTTCTAGACTTTTCATTACTAAGGAGCAATAGAACGATGTACAGATCATAATTTGAAAAATAAAAAGATAGCAAAACTGGACAAAATACTGGACCCCATCACCCTCTCTATCTCAAGGTTCAGGCTAGTCCATCCTCCATGTACTTGTCAAAGCAGACAGACTTTTGGATTTGTCTGTTGAACACGGTGGCTGCAGTATTCATGATAAAGATGTCAGTTTCCTCAACATTCCCCAGAATATGTTTGATCACTCTGTCTTTGAGCTTTCACAAGGTGTTTGTATTTTGTTTGTTAGCCATTTTGTTTGTGAGTTATATTCTGTTGAATTTGAAGGGCAGGGTCAATCCGGTCATTCATCATTGTAAAAAATGGTATGTTTCTACAGAAGGAAAAATAATACTTCATTGGTGCAAAATTTACTTTTTAAAGTTTACTTGAAATCATATTTTAGGAATCCACGGTTTCCTTCATGATGCTTGAAGATCAATATGCTACTTGTCTCAACAGTCATGAAGTCACACTTCTTGACCCATTTGTAAGCAATTTTATCCGGATGTGTTCTCATGACACTGGGTCTATCCTCTTCTGACGTGTTCTTGGAGGACAGTGAGTAGTCAAAAATATCATCGAAGTTGTCTGTCATTATATGTGTTGTCTTGGAGTCTTTCTCTACAGCATTAATCCTGCTGTCCAGCTCTCTGTAGAACTGAGCCTTACTTAATGAGAGAGATTCACCACTCTGAATAGCTAGATTTGTTGTTGGAGTAGCAAATTTCACTTTGTTTATGACAGATTTATCTACAGGTGGATGCTCTGATGTAAAATAATACAAATAATGACTGTAAGCATCTTTTGGGGCTGCAGCTGATGCAGCATCTTTCTTTCTGGAGACTTATTGTTTCTTAGTCATGGTTTCTGAGATTGATCACTGTAGCAAGAGGAGACAATTTTACACATAGAGGTCAGACAGACAGCAGAACATCAACAACCCAAAATTGCACACCATGAAATATAACCACCATCACTTTCACTAACTGATAACTGAAACAATACAAGGGGAGAACAGCGGATGTGGGAGACGGCACACTGTGTTAAATGATTCACAAGCATAATTAAATATTTGAGCTAATAGTCAAATAACTCACTAGCATGTTGAATTGTGGTATGGCAATGCACATTGAATCGCAGCTGATGAAACTTGTGCAATTGTCATGTGGCCGTCATTATGACAGATTGTGTTGGTCACTTGAGGACCTAGTGTCTTAGATCACTTGATGGTCAAATATGCTAGATCACCTTAGATTGATGGAGTGGGACAAAGACTCTATATGGCAGAGTAACTTACATCAGTAGGACAAATCAAAATTCTACCAAACTATATACTTTTACTCCAACAGAGAATCATCCCCAAATTGCAACCAAGATCCATTGGGGGCAAAAGTCCCAGTTTTGATACAGGGTGAAATGCACCCAGTTTTGAAACTGGGACTGTGATGACTTGGGACCTAGCATAGATGGAGTTGGCTATTTTGAGCTTTTTACAGTATTCAATACAGTTCTGTCCTGTATTTGTTAAAACTGTATTCAATACAGTCCCACATAAATCTACATTTATATATTTAAAAATCAGAAGGCTGCAGCTGGGACAGGTCCCAGATTCAAGCAATGGATCTCAGTTCAGTTTTTTCATTCGTCCTTCAATTGCAGGCAAAAAATCTTGAGGAATTTTTGTAGTGCATTTTCATGTGAATCATATTACATTTCACATGCTAAAATTGAAGGTTGTAGTTGGGACAAGTAACAGATGCAAGCAATGGTTCTTGGTTCAGTTTTCCATTGATTGTTCAATGACATGCACAAGATCTAGACAATTTTTCTGTAGTCCATTTTAAGGGAATCATGTGCTGTCCAAATTGTTAGGGCATAATACCTGGGCTAATGGTGAGGGATTAGTTTGTTCTAGTAATGATAAAGGACACTGTACTCAATACATTTTTAAAGGGAAAACTTTTGAACAATATATTGAAAAAGCTCAGACTAGTTGACCCCAATTTGTATGACAGAGAAATGTGGATGCTCATCAGCTCCAAGGAATCCTCTGTCCCTAGAAGCATGCATTTCTATAATATATTAAATGCAGCTGCACTGAGCTCTGACTAAGCTTTGGGATGCTTAGGTTCTACTACACAGAGGGGTATATTTAAATTTTTGACTTGAAAACAAAGGAAGTATTGTCCTGCCCATGCATACAGCCATTTTGTGTGAAAAGGAGGAAGTATCTATTTACTAAAAATTCACCTGAATAGGCTTAGATAAAATTGTGTGGTACACACTCACGTAGACATGGAATATGCTACGTGCGTATGGTACCAGTAGCCCAACTGACTCAGCCTTGCTGAACGGACAAAGACCTCCCTCCGGAGATGTGAGTACATCTCTGAGAGAGGTGTGGTGTTGGCCTCATGCCCATGGCTGGTTGCTCCTGGACCGGACTAGAACATCTAGAAATAACATAATTGTAGAGTTAATACTTTTTACTTCATTCTCCCTTCAACTTTGTTTTTAGACCTCCGGACCTTCACCGTCAGGTCACTATTATAATAGTCCTTACAAGGCGGTGAGTAAACTCTAACCATCCTTTCTCACATCCTCTCTTCAAATTCGTACAGGAAACACCACGAGACTCAGAGTTGCACTCGTGAAGTTGTGAACTTCAAGTTCTATGAGGAAACTAACTTACATTGAGATTCCGAGTTGCGCTCATGAAGTTTTGACAAGCTAGATGCACGAGAGTGCTCAAGCTGACCCATTTCCTTGATCGTGGATCTACGATCAGTGAGCCCGTCCCAACGCGACATGACAAGCTGTTGCTCCGTTCAATTGAGACCGCATTGGACTGGAAGAGCTCCTGCAATCATGACAATGATCGCAAGTGAGTATTTCAACTTGAGCGTGCACGAACCATCATTTCGACCGTGACGAGTTTCACAAACGAGTATGTTGCTTGCGACGATGCTCGCAAATGAGCCAGTCAATGGCGAAGAGGGTCGCATGAAGACATTTGTCGATTGCGATGATAATCGCAAACAAATACCTCGATTGCAATGAATCTTGCGAACGAGCAGGTTGGTTGCAACAATGGTTGCGATGAACCATGCAAGTTCGAATGCGAAGAGAGTTGCAATGAACTTGGCATGTTCGAAAGTGAACAAACAACATCTTCGAACGCAAGAAGCTAACGAAGCTCAACGAGCAAAGCAAGGAGACTTGCACATTTGGATCGCTGAGATCAATTAGGTTTGCAAGAGCATACCAATATTTGGTCAAAGAAGTCAAAAAAAGGAATCAACAATCAACTAGATTGTGATTGTTGTCGTGTTCCTCTTCCGTGAAATGAAGTGCATGGATACCTGCACTCGCAACCAACAAAAAGGGTTCATCGAGTCTGCACAAACTCAACAATAAACCAGATTGGTTTTGTACAACCCAGAATGCCTATTGTTGTACACAGCAACACTGTGGACAGAGCGCTGTCTCACCACAGAAAGTCAACAATACACCTGTGATGGACGTCACCAGGGTACATTGTTGTTGTGGTTGTTGTGGCTCTTCATGAGTCTTTTTGTATCTGTGCAAATGACATTTGCAGCAGACTCTTGATTTGCAATGTTTGATTGCTGTCAACATTGACAAATAAAATAAAATAGATTACATCTGTCCATGTATTGGAAAGTGACCTATTTTGACTGTTAGCCAGTTACTAAAAGCCTTAACATACAGTTGATTGACTGAAATGTTAAGCGGTGTAAAAAAAGGAAAAGAGTGATACTCGTTCCTCCATCTACTCTTGAATTTGACACAAGTCCAAGAGTTGTTCACCATGTTTGATTGATTCAAACATAAGAGTAAACACAAAATCAGGTTCATTATCCCAGATTGAGATTGTACACCTTGTTGACAGCTAGTCAAAATATACATGTTATAAAATTAGAAAAGGAAATGATGATGCACATTTCTTTATTCTTTCTCTCAAAGTAGATCACTTTGAGTACTAGTGGCAACACCACTGCAACTACCTGTGCAGCAGCCGCTCGCAAGTTATTTCCAAAATCCTGTGTAAGCCGCAGAGTGCGCAGCACACCCCAAAAATGCTCAACCACTAGAGCCTTGAATTTTTGCTACCATGTTGTAAGCATGAGCAACAACATATTTGCAATGGATGTTGCAAACATACTGCACGTAGAAGATAGATTTTTTTCCGCACTGCATAAAATTCTTTTGTCACCAAATGATGTTTGGAAACAAAACAC
Organism: Cyclotella cryptica; assembly: GCA_013187285.1. NCBI lineage: Eukaryota > Bacillariophyta > Thalassiosirophyceae > Thalassiosirales > Thalassiosiraceae > Cyclotella > Cyclotella cryptica. The sequence goes on from JABMIG010000240.1 coordinate 157,043, forward strand.
TCCATGTTGTACGATGTTTGATTGATGTCAAACAACAGTAGCTAAAAATATAATTGCTTTCATTTTCCCAATCGCGGGGATGCAAATTGTTGAGTGCTAGTCACAATGTTTTACCAACATGCAGCTGAGTAGCTGACAATGTTAACAGGGCAATTATTGACCTGTGTTGTCTGTCTAAATGATGTTAGCAGACACTGTCCTTTTGATTGTGACAAAGTCACATCAACTTGAGGACATGACATTTGAGGAAAGTCTTGACCCCCGGTAGTGCAATGATATTGCAGCCACCAGAAAGTGATTGTCACAAGCACTGGTGCTAAAAGGAGCGAACATGAACAATCATCTTGCTGATAATGACACTCCTGTTTTTTGTCAGTGTGATGATACTTGCACTTACGCACCAACCACAGTCAAAACCCATACAGAGGTAGGGTTCAGGATTTGTGATGATACAGGTAATTCCCGTATCTACCCAGTAAGCAGGTACAGCCTACTAGGTCACCAAGACCACTCATTTTACGCACAGATGCTGTGCACTAAGACTAGCACTCATAAAATAGCTGAACCAATTTAGTATGAGCTTCTAGTCTGATGCCCTGCATCTGTAGTTCAGCTATCTCCGTAACAGCAACGTAGCACCATCATGGCCGATGCATGTTTCACCGCTCGTGCCACCACACGAGACCATGTGAAGGCCGCCATCACCAAACTTGCACTACCTTTCAACTCCAGCAACCAGTACACCCACGACGCCATCACTACGTTCTTCACGGGTGTCCGTCGCGTGCTCAAAAGCACCTACAACCCGGGCGATCCGGGCAATGGCATGGAAAAGCTGCTCATCAGCAGCACAGCAAACCCACCGTTGCTCCTCGCTCGCATCCGATCTACCGATGCCGCCACGATCACGTCGGTTTTCGGCGAGCGCCATCGCAGATGCGCAATCCACTGCCCAGCTCCGGTACTCCCAACCATCACCGCCAGCGCCGGCGCGACAAGGCGAAGCTGATCGCATCAACATGATAAACCAAGCCGTTGTTGGAGCGAACGAAGGCGCAACGGAAGCCATCACCGAAAAGGTCGGCTCCGACATCACCGACGCTGTTCTACGCACGGCCGACAGCACGGACTACAGGAGCATTGACGACTACGAGCTCCACGACCTCGTCAACGCCGCCATCCAAGGCGCTGACCGTCCCAACACGGCGATGTCCCGAACAACTTCGCCACCATTCTAGCCTTCGCCGACTTCCAGAAGAAAGTCATCACGAACGTCAAGCTCCTCCGCGCCAAGATTGCACGAATGCACTCCTACGGCGTCGTCGTCGACGACACGCAACTCGCACTCATACTCCTCGCCAACGTCGAGCTCGCAACCAGCGAAGCGTGGGGCCGGGAGTTTCGTCCGGCTCTCCAAACCATCCGCCGAGCCTACGCGCGTACAACTTTGCGCACACCAACGACAGCATCACCGTCATCCTCCGAGAACTCGCTGGCGCGGACGGAGTGCGCAAGCTCAACGAGGCCCCCTCCCCAACCACCGGTGCCGCCAATGCCGTCACCGACCAAATCGCATACCTCACATCCTTGCTTCATCAACAGCCCGTCGACGACACGAAGGTGCAGCCTATGCCGCCCAGTCGGACAGTGAATCCTCCGCGAGCAAGACTCGCCACGGCACACGCAACAACACCAAACACACAACAACAAACCGTGAGCAGCGTCAAGGCCGAGACCGGGCACGTTCGAGATCCCAGCAGCGCGACTCATACAAAACCAACCCTTGTAAGCATTGCCGTCGTTTTCGCCGCCACCGCCAACATCCTAACATTCCCGAGAAGGACTGCTTCTGGAACACAAAATTTAAGGGGTTTAGCCAGGAATGGGTGTGCAAGGAGATGGGCATCACCTACAAGCCCCGCATCCAGTTCTCCTCTGCACGTGGTGGGTATCCTGACTCCAGTGGCTCAGAGAGCGGGGGCGATTGACGGGAGGGGTCGGCGACTTCAGACGAGTGGATCACAGTACTGCCTAATTCTAAAGGTCACACTATTCATCCTAATAGTGAAACTTCAAAACCTAGATTTTATGTTGCGATCAGCAACGCTTACTCCACTCTGCCGCAGTACGCTGCAGACCCACCTAGCTCCTCAACACCCACTCACATTTTATCTCTACCCCCACCTGTTCCCATTCCCAGCACATTCAAACTCAAAGCCATGCGACGCCTCCATGCACGCCAACACAAAAGGGCCCAGACCGCGGCCGACAACCAGCTCCTTGACCAACACATCACATGGGCGGAGGACGAACGCACCGCCGCCGCTAAAGCTGACATCCTCCACCCGCGATGTCAAGCAATCAATAATGCCCATACTCGCACCAGCAAGCCGGCGGTTTCCCTCCTACAAGCATCAAAGAACACCGGTTACGCCCTGGCAACCAACATCAGGCGAACCCTCCATAAGTGTTTACCCGCTGTGCCCCACGTTACCTTCCAGGCACAAGCCCACGTACGCCACTTCCATCCCAACACCAGCGAACCCATGATAACCTACGACTCCGGCGCCGATGGACATTACCTCAGCGAAGCCGATCGCCACACTGCCAAACTCCCCATTCTATGCCCCTCCACCAAACGAGTCGGTGTAGCCAACGGCAGCACCAGCATGGGTAAACATGCCACCACTCTACCTTTCCCGCTTCTGTCCCCAACAGCTGCTGCCGCCGATTCCTTCGACGACTTCCCTACTTCACTCATGAGCGTGGGCAAAACCTCCGACGACGGCACCATCTCCATCTTCACTAAAGATGGAGTCACGATCCATAAAGAACAGGACGTGCTCATCACCTGCCACGGTAAACCGCTTCTCATTGGAGTCCGTGATGAACAGGGCCGCTACCGCATACCACTTGTCCAACACCGCGGCCAATGGCAACCACGGATCCCCTCCAAAAAGGCTCGCGCAGTCCTCAACCAAGCACACAGTGTGTATGACCTGCCCTCCACCGAACAGGCCATCAAATGGATGCACGCAGTCTGTGGCTACCCGGTCAAATCCACTTGGCTCAAGGCCATCCAAGCAGGCAACTTTGTCGGCTGGCCACTCCTCACCGTCAAGAATGTCCACAAGTACTACCCTGACTCCGCCGAGATGCCCAGGGACACCTCAACCAGACACGCAAGAACGTCCGCTCTACCAAGCCCAAATCGGCGCCCTTCGAAGAAGTCCACTCCACTCAACTCCGGGGCCGCAAAGTCCAAGACATTTACACCACTACCTACCAGGTGCGCGACACCATCTTCACCGACCAAACAGGCCAATTCCCGTGCGGCTCACAGGCCGGCAACAAGTACATCATGGTCATGGTCGAAATCGACAGCAGCGCCATCCTTGTCGAACCCATCAAGAACCGCACCGACGCTGAACTCACCCGCGCGTATTCTACCCTCATGCTCCGACTACGGCGCGCTGGTATTGTGCCACGCAAGCATGTCTTAGACAACGAAATCTCCGCCGCTATGAAAGACCTCATCCAGGACACCTACAAAATGTCGCTCGAATTGGTTCCACCCGGTTGCCACCGCCGCAACGCCGCCGAGGTCGCCATTCGAAACTTCAAGTCCCATTTTCTCAGCATCCTGGCTGGGGTGGCTGACGATTTCCCTCTCAAGCTTTGGGACAAACTACTCCCACAAACCGAGATCACTCTCAACCTCCTTCGCCAGTCCAATGCCACCCCCACTGTCTCCGCCTACGCGCATCTCAACGGCCCCTTCGACTACAACAAAATGCCGCTAGCTCCCATGGGGTGCAATGCCCAAGTTCACGAGAAAACCGACTCACGCGGAACATGGGCCTTCCACTCCGTGGATGGGTGGTACGTCAGTACTTCCCGAACACTACCGCCGCGCATCGCTGCCATATCAAGTCAACCAACAGTGATCGACTCAGTGACACAGTGCACTTTCACCACAAGCACATCACCAATCCTACCCTCACCCCGCGGATAAGCTCATGGCAGCCATTGCAGACTGCTCCCGGCGCTACTCACACATGCACCTCCCAAGGGTGCTAGCAACCCACGCCAGCTCCAAGAGCTGCTCCAACACACATCCACCCGGCTAAACTCGGCAGGCCCGCAGCCACCACCACCCCATACGCCACACCCACCTCCAAGGGTGGAGCAACGAATTGAGCAACCACCTCCAAGGGTGCTCGATCCCAACATGCGCATCACACGCTCCATGACAACTCTTCCCCCGGCCATACCTCCCGTGCCCATCCCCGTGCAACACGGCACATCACCACGCGACGACGACACTCCGCCCGCATATCTCGCCCCCTCTCCGCCGACACACCAGCCCGGAACACGCGATCCCAAACAGCAGCGGTCGCCAAACTCGCCGTACCTCCCGCACTCAACACGCGATCGCGAGCTTCCCGCATCCCGCCTCCCACACCAATTACCAAACGACAAACCTCACGCTTGACCCGAATGGAAAACGAAGTCCACAAAGCACTGGCCGTGCTCGACAAATCCACGGGTAAACTTCTCAACTACCGCCAACTCCTGCGGCACCCTGTCTACCAAGGCGACTGGACCATATCTTCAGCAAACGAGTTTGGACGCCTCGCACAAGGCGTCGGCGGCCGGATCAAGGGCACTGACACCATTCGTTTCATACGCAAGTCCGACATTCCCCAGGACCGCCGGAAAGGCGTCACATATGGCCGTTTCGTCTGCAACGTCCGCCCAAAAAGCTGAGCCCAATCGCACCCGCTTCACTGTAGGTGGCGACCGCATCAATTACCCGGGCGAAGTCGCCACTCCCACTGCTGAAATGCTCACTGCGAAACTTCTTTTTAACAGCGTCATTTCCACACCAGGTGCCAAGTTTATGACCATGGACATCTCCAACTTCTACCTCATGACCCCCCTTCCGCGGCCAGAATACCTACGCCTCAAACTCAGCGACATTCCCACCTAAATCATCAGAGAGTACCGCCTTGACCTCCTTGCTGAACCAGATGGGACCATCTATGTCCTCGTGCGACTCGGCATGTACGGTCTCCCACAGGCAGGGCTGCTCGCCAACGAACTACTCGAAACGCCTCAACGCCCACGGCTACCACCAAAGCAAACTTGTCCCAGGCCTGTGGAAACACATCTGGCGACCCATTCAATTCACCCTGGTGGTGGATGATTTTGGTATAAAGTACGTTGGGGACGAACATCCACAACATCTCCTCACGGTGCTACAGGAGCACTATTCCGTCACTACCGACTGGCAAGGGGCCGCTACATCGGTATCACCCTGGACTGGGACTACGACAAACGCCGCGTTCACCTCTCAATGCCAGGCTACGTCAAAAGGCTCTCCGCCAATTCCAGCACCCCACACCACAGACTCCGCAACATGCACCCTTTTCGGCCATGCCCATCAAATATGGAGCCCGCGACGCAGTGCGCCAAGGCACCATCAACCGCCGCGCTCCTCGACCCCAAGGGCAAGAAATTCATCCAACAGGTCTGTGGTAAATTCCTCTTCCTCGGCCGCGCTGTCGATCCCACACTCCTGTGCCCTATCAGCGCCATCGCTTCACAATCCTCCAAACCAACTGTCGAAACACTCAAGCAGACCAAACAGCTCTTGGACTACATCGCCACCCAAGACGAGGCAGTGCTCACCTACAACGCCAGTGACATGGTGCTCGCCATCCACAGCGACGCCAGTTATCTCAGCGAACCCGCGCACGCAGCCGAGCAGGAGGACATTTCTTTCTCTCATCCAATGCAGAAATCCCACACAACAACGGAGCCGTCCTCAACATTGCCCACATCATCAAACATGTCATGGCCTCTGCCACGAAGCAGAACTGGCGGCACTCTACATCATGGCCCGCGAGGCAGTCTTCATCCGTATTATCCTGGAAGAACTTGGCCACACACAACCTGCCACCCCGCTCCAAACAGACAACTCCACCGCGGAAGGCGTCGTCAATGGAAAGATCCAACCCAAACGGACCAAAGCCATGGACATGCGATTCCATTGGCTCGAGATCGTGAATGCCAAGAACAGTTCCGCATCTACTGGCGCCCAGGAAAACTCAATTACGCGGACTATTGGACTAAACATCACCCTGTCACCCATCACCAACACATACGGCAGGAGTTTATCACACCACAACTCGTCGTGGCAATGCTACGACTTAGCCAACGCACCCAACCAGCTGCATCAGCTGCCTAGCTCCACCTGAGTCCTCTTGCAAGGGTGTGATGATACAGGTTATTCCCGTATCTACCCAGTAAGCAGGTACAGCCTACTAGGTCACCAAGACCACTCATTTTACGCACAGATGCTGTGCACTAAGACTAGCACTCATAAAATAGCTGAACCAATTTAGTATGAGCTTCTAGTCTGATGCCCTGCGTCTGTAATTTGACGTGTCAAGAAAATGCCAGTGATGGAAATCACAAGCATAAACATAAGTCTTGATTGTTACCGGACCAAGCAACAAGACATTTACCCACCTTGCCTGCACATACAATGTATTGCAGTAGACCTTTTTTATGTACCATGTTTGATTGCTTTCAAACATAGCAGGTAATACTAAAGCCCACTTGACTGATAGTCAATTTGCGGTCTTATTAAAGTGCAGTTGATTAACTGTCTTTAAAACTCAAAAATGAGTTTATGTAGCAGTCAGGCTGAAAGCCAACGCTTCATTTTGTTATTGCAATGATGTTTCAGCAATAAATACATTGGTAGTTGTGAGAACAACTCCTCAGTCAACAATTGTTGTTTTATCACAGCATATTGTTATCATGAGTGTTCCAGCTCTGATGCATTCAAAGATTGACAGTTCAATTGCACAAGAGTGCATGAACTAGATCAAAAATTAATTGCATGGAGCATGCAGAAGGCATGCAGAAGCAAGCCAAGGTTCACTTGTGATGATGTCACATGAACAAGTCAACTATTAGTTCAATTGCAACAGAGTTGCATGAACTTGATGTCCAATTGACAAGTTTGATTGCACAAGAGTGTGCTCACTTGGTTGATATTTGGATGAAAACCTTGACACTTGATAGCAGCGATGCTGTTGCAAGTGAAGTGACAACCCATACAGTGTATAGGGTTCTGAGAGCATGACTCAGACAGATTGTCTTTCATGTTCAACAGCAAGCAACTATTATTTGATGACTTCAAAAATAGTCATAGAATAAGCAACATACTCAACAAAATGAAATATTGTCAAGAGTGCAAAGTGTTTAGTCTTTAAGTCAATGTGTGTTCAGATTGAAACACATACTGATATCACTCCCTGTGCATTCATGACCGAAGCACTGCAAAGTCAACTTTAGGGAGTCATGTGCCTTCAAACTCGAAGCACAGTAAAGTCTACTTTAGAGAGTCTAGTGTATTCATGATCGATACACAACAAAGTCAACTTTAATGCCCCACATGTGCTCAGGTTTGAAACACAGTGTGGAAAGGATAATTCTCCTTCCTTCAGGTATGAGTAACCTTGAAAAGGTACACAAAGCCCATCTGCATTTGTGAACACAGCAGTGTGGTTCTTGTAAAAATAAACTTGCAATCCTACGTGCATTCACGATGGAACCTCTGGGAATGCACCTTTGAAGATCTATGTGCATTCATGATTGAAGCACATTGCAGTGAACTCTGATGAGTCTTGTGCATTCCAGACGAAGCACAACATAGTCACCTTTAATGACCCATGTGTATTCATGTTTGAAACACAATGTGGTACTCAAATAGTTCCTTCTGTAAATGATGTTTGCACAAAGGTCTGTCTTCCACTACAGACAGGAAAACCATAGGGAAAGGATGATGCTCCTTCCTTCCATATTCTTTCAAGTACTGCCTTGCCTTGAAAGCTTTCACCAAACCCACATGCATTTGTGATTCAAGCAGTGTGGTACCTTGACAAACTTTGAATCCAACCTTGATATGGTGATTCTAACTATATAACTGTTGAGACGATGTCCAAACAGAAGGTATTTGATATATTTGCCATGTACTTGATATAGTCAGGAGTTAATTAATCCCAAAAGCTATCCTAGCGAGTAGATAATGCTTGCATGGCTAGTCCAATATATGTCTACCCATGGAGGGGAAGACAGCAATGGTTGATGACCTGGAGAAATATCTGGAAAACAGTAGAAACCAGATCCCTGGATAAAAAGCATCCAGAAGGAGGAAAGGAAAAGGAACACGAGAAGTGCAAGAAACATTCGCTTCACCTTCCACTTCCCTCAGCACAAACATGCATGTTAGAGTGATGACTCAGCTGCTGTTTGAAGCTTTCAATGCATGAGCATGTGTTGATATTCATAAAGCTCGATTCTGATAAAGAACAAGACAGCCACAGTAATTTGCAAAATGACCCTTCAAATCTGGCTACAATGCTATCGTTGTTTTGTAAGCTACCTACAAGACATGACAGCAAACATTTCTTAGTGGCAATATGAAATGTCTCAACTAGAATGTTTGCTCAATGAGCAACATTTGACAATAGCAATGCATTACAGGAATGAATGCATCATGTGCAATAGATCACAAAGCACACTCCTCCGCAAAGATTCTCCTTGATCATGAGTGAAGAATCACAGGTCACTGCAATGCATACCACACAGTATTGGACACTGTGATGCATGTCATACAAACTATACAACCCAAGCCTTGGTTGATTGCCTTGGTTCAGGTATAACTTTCATTGTGCCAATAAAAGCAGATTTGCAGGCACATGCATGTCTAAGTGAGTATCATGATGATGATCATTCACTTATGCTGATTAAGGATGCTAGGTCAGATGACTATGCTCCGGGGACTCTAAGTTCTGAAGAATGGGCCCGTCCAACGGAAGTTGGAAGTAGGAACCGGCAGTCTCTCTCCCTATTGTTCATGACCAATGACAATGGTAACTGTATTGCAACATAATGTGATGCACCAACCACACGTCTTAACATATGCAGAGATCTGCTGTAGCGTTAAGAACCTTCCACTTACCCCAGTGAAGACAAGCCATAAGGATGGATTGTACCCAAGGTTTTTCGAGTTTTTTCCTCATGTCATTTTTCTCCGCCTCTTTGTTTTGAGACAAAATAAAAGTGGAGTTGTTTAGACAAGTTTTCTATCATGTTCGTTCATGTCAGATGCTTGCCATGGAGGGAAAGAGTGTCCTGCCCACTCATACAGCCATTTTGTGTGAAAAGGAGGAAGTATCTATTTACTAAAAATTCACCTAAATAGGCTTAGATAAAATTGTGTGGTACACACTCACATAGACATGGAATATGCTACGTACGTATGGTACCAGTAGCCCAACTGATTCAGCCTCACTGAACAGACAAAGCCCTCCCTCCGGAGGTGTGAGTACATCTCTGAGAGAGGTGTGGTGTTGGCCTCATGCCCATGGCTGGTTGCTCCTGGACCGGACTAGAACATCTAGAAAGAACATAATTTTAGAGTTTATACTTTTTACTTCATGCTCCCTTCAACTTTGTTTTTTAGACCTCCGGACCTTCACCGTTAGGTCAAGTATTAATATTCTTATTCAAGTCATTCCCACGAATAAGGAAGTGACTTAAAAGGAATACAAAAGTGAGGCAAGTTCAAATGAATGCATTTAGATTATTATTTTACCACAATCTATCTTACAATCACAAAAGAAAGCATAACAATTAAACAATGGCATGGATTTATACAGCCCAATTTAATGTGGCAAACTAAAATGCCATCTTTTGACTTAGGGCTGATGTACCATGTGGACAGACCAATTCAATTTTCAATTTTATCGTAAGCAAACTTGTAAAGCCCAAAGCAATCATAGGACTAAGTCATTTAGAGCAGTCAATTTCAAACATGTATTTTATTGAGGGCAATTTTTACTTAGGGTATTCTTTATAAAAACACGAAGGTCAAGTTTGGGCTGATGTACATTGTTGAACGGCAAACGTATACAGCCAGACTAAGTAACCTAAAACAGCCCAATTTAATATCAATTTAAATAGGGTAATTTTAACTTATAGTTTAATCGGAGATGCACAAAGGGCCCATTGTTTGGAATGGAAACATGTTGTAAAGATGTACCTGTTTACGGGGGCTTTTGTACACCAAACAGGGCAAAAAATTTGACAGAACAACAAGTTTTCGAAATCAGGCTCCTCGGGGATATAGATAGAGAATAGCTTAGAGAGGCAGACTAGGTAGGTAAAGAGTACAGCGCAATTGCAAACAGAGCTCGGATAAGCTCTTTTACGGCTAACTATTCTCTAGACAAGGAAAAGATTTTTGCTCTGCCCTCTCCTATTATTTTATGACTAGGCAATTCAAATGAGACAGGGTATGAAGTGACTGTTTATCTACATTCAATTTCATAAGCTGTTTCTGATGATACACAATAAGTATTCTACATTTTTTCATGTCTTCATTTTTGTTGAGATTCAATCTGATTCAATCATAGAGTCATCTTTTTAGAGACAACAGCTCCACACCAGATCACACCAAGTTATTCTATGTTATCCCTTTCATGCAACATCAGGGAGTATCTCGTACTCAATGATTTCTTGTCCATTGTCCAGAGCACATAATAATTCACAACATGCATCCAGCCAGATAAAGCTCAGCACACTCACTCCCTTTGGCAGTCCCAAGCCACGACTGTCTTATGAGATTTGTATTACGAAAGGTTAAGATAGATCTCCTGTGCACATTCATAAACATGAACTCTATAAAATTATGCTACTACAAATAACAAACAAACATAGACACATGTCCTGGCATGATGGTGTAGTGCCTCTATCTTACATTACTAAGTGACTTTTGACAGAAACGGCTTGTTAAACCTGCCACATATTGAGAGGCCAAAGGGGGAACTGGAGTGGGGTACCACTCAATTCAAGTCAGCAACACATCATTTTTCGGACTTCATACTTGTTGATGGGTTGAAAAACTTGTGGAGGTGGCTGCCAACAAAATCAACACACTTGACCTTCATTTGCCAGCAGCTGATGGTGGTGTTCCTCCAAACCAAGAACACAATAGTTTTATTGATCACTATGCTGATGCAAGTCAGTTATGTCCCACAACACGGAGATGCTGATGTACTTCATGAAGTGGTGGATCAGGTGAAGCTACCATGGAAGAGAAAAGAAATCAGGCAACATAAGCATCTCTGCTGTCCAGACTCAAGATTATTGGTAAGCATTTTGAACTGTTTTCTTTTGGGTTTGCTGAAACACAATTGTATATTTTTCAATGGGAATCCTTGGGCACACCCACTCAAACCATGAAGACATTTTCATCTGATCAGCAGAAACTCTGGAAAGCTCCACAGAGGTGCATCCCGTTTTCAACCAAAGGATATGTTATTTGTGTGTGTGGACATTCATTGGACTAAAGAAGCTCAATTAATGTACTTGCCCAGATCCCCTGCTGGACTGGGAACAATGTGCAATGCCCCCTGCGCAAATATTTTTGGCATAGTTGGGTTGCTGTTTTAGTATATTGAAGCATACACATCAATCAGATTTAATGTTCCTCATGAGTGCAGATTAAATTAATGCCAATCAGATCACTGGACCAGATCTGGAAGATATATTCAAACTAGTCCAGACCTCAACTGCATGTTTGACCATTTGCAGGAAACCATAGAACACTTGGTCACATAACTCCCCTGACATCACCAAAGAATTCCTCACAAAAAAACAGAAGAGACCCCAACGAAAGCGCCTCTCACCGCTGAAAGTTTCTACAATACACACACTTTTGCCATGGTACTCAAAAGAAACACAACTCAGATAAGTCTCGTTTTGAACCAAAGGGTATTATATTGCCATGTGTGGACATCAACTAATATATCTGACCCGATCCGCTGCTGGGCTAGAAACACTGTGTGACATCCCTGATTTTTTTGGTGTAGTTGGGTTGCTTGTTTAGTATATTGAAACATGGGCATCAATCAGACTTTATGTTCCTTATGAGTGCAGATAAGTTTATCTCTATATACTGCAATATGTTATCTTCAAAAGTGGGAAACTATGTGCCCATCTCTTCTGTCTTTGTAGTCATCTGGGTATAGAATGATAACTTGTAGGTAAGGCTCATTCATGACCTCCTCAGAGAGGGCATGGTTCTCCGAGGAATCCTCTGTCCCAAGAAGCATGCATTTCTGTCATATGACTCTTGTGAGAGAAGCTGAGAGAAGCATGCATTTCTGTCATAAGTGGGACTGAAATACGACGCCGTCCATTCTCTACTCATTATTCTCTAGACAAGGAAATAAATTTCGAGCCGAGCTCTCGGATTCTTTTATGACTAGGAAAAGGCAAATGAGATACGATGTGAAGTGACTGTGCATCTATATTCAATTTCATTAGTCGTTTCTGATGACACACTAATAATATGAATTCTACATTTCATGTCTTCTTATTTTTTTGCAATTCTATCTGATTCAATCATAGAGACGACAGTTCCACACCAGATCACACCAAATTATTCTCTGTTCTCCCTTTCATGCAATATCGGTGGATTTCTTGTCCAGAGCACATAATCATTCACAACATGCATCCAGCCAGATAAAGCTCAGCACACTCACTCGCTTCCAGTCCCAACCCACCACTGTCTTATGAGATCAGTACTATGAAAGGTTGAGAGGGATCTCCTGGGAACGTTCATCTTCTCTCCATTTCTTAAGAGCTAGCTTGTATTACGATTGATGGTACGCCCGTAGATGTCTTACATGCATGGTCCATCCGAGAAAGTCGACTTGCATGATGGGCGCACAATTCGATTGAAATTTTCGTCGACCTCACCATTTGATACCCCCTTCTCTCTCATTTTGTATGACCAGCAAGGTCTCCGATGATTCGCATGCAGCCTACAGAACCAATTGTTTCTTTAGCGTAAGGTAGACGTTCCCGCTTGATCGCGATCCGTCGCTACTCACTGTTGAGATTTTCGGTGAATGCCAACACGAGTTTGGCATTCAATAAAGGCTGAGTCAGCGCAAGGCCGCTATGTCACGTTTAATGGATCGCGAGGTCATTAAGCGACCATGTGGAGGATGTTGCTTACAGCATGTCACAGCCACAGCGAAGCGGTAGCATCGTCTCGTCGTTTGACCTGTCCTCGCTGTTTCTTACCACTATCTTATTTTGTTTTCTTATAGCATCTTTTTACCACTCAATCTCATTTTGTTTTCTTATGGCAGTCTTGTTGAAACTCTGCATTGAACACAAAATAAAGTTCTGGTATGGATGGGGGCACGAGGCGATGTGCGCGACACACTCCTTCGTTGAGGGAGCTTGCACCGAGGTACATCTCCGATCTCCTTCATGCATTGCAAAAGTCTGTGCATTACCTCTATGAATGGCGAAGTGGCCAACTGACCCAAGGACTGACAAGAAAGGAAAACACTCATGAATTCGACTTGACGAGGGCCTTCTCTCTTTCCATTTTGAGAAAATTTGACCCCCAAAATTGACGAACCGAATAAAGATCAAGGCAAAGCTCTGTTAACGCTCAGTTCTCTCGAGCTCTCTTAGTTGTTAGTCCCTGCGCAATGTTATTTGGTGAGCATCAAATAAGTTACAAAAATATTCGAATGTCATTCTTTGTTCAAAACGCCTCACCAGTACATTCACCGACCCCTTTTACCCCGACCCCAGAACCTAGAAAATGAACATATTGATGACTACAACTTGAAAACAACTGTCAGGCAATACGCAATCATGCGATAATAGAACATCATTGCTGTCGGAGAACGACTGAGTAAGGAAGCTTGTATAGCTTCTAATTTATGGTTTGTCATGAATAAATGCCAACGTCACATCGCGTCCCGAAGCGACGTGTGCACTTCGAACCCAAAACGTCATCGATTGGCACTCATCAGGGGTGGTCGATGATGAAACCACACAGAGTATCCGCCACTCACTCTCATCGTCTGCCGTCTTCAACAATTCCGTGGAGACGAGGGCGGCCATCGAACTCGCCAGCCTAACCCAACATGCGCAACTTGGGATCTGATAGTGATTATCACGTCGTACATAGCGACAGGCTCACGCGTACTGAGGTGAAACTGCCCCAGGGAAGGCAGTTACAAGTCACAATCCGAAGTCATGTAACAAACTTTGACAAATCAGCTCTTGTGCGGTCATGAAAACAAATCACTCCCGCAAGACGAAGTCTACTGAGAATCTTCTACTTCCAGTTCATTTTGGATGGAAAAGGCCACAGTGCAAATCAATCGAGGTAGCGTGTGTAAAATTGTTAGTCAAGGGAGCTGGAAAGGGAGGAAGGTGTGGGCGACAATTGTCTGAAACTGTGGCCCCTAACTGAGAATCTCTGGGAATAAATTATGATGAGAAGAGATGCCTTGTACGTTACTTGTGTAAAGATCTGCGAAGACCATGTGGGTGTGCGTTAAGTGTCTGACGATCTACGACCATACAGACACAACGTAACTGATCCTACCTTCAATTTTTGGAATGAGTCACCTACCACACTGCTTCTCGAAGTTTCTCCTTTGTTTTGATGACCCATAGGAGTTCCTCATCCCCATAGACTCTCGAATATGCTGCACAGAGGCAACGGGAACGTAAATACTTCTCTTGAGGCTACCACACTTCGCATCAAATTATTCCTCAGCACTCTTCAGCAGTTTGGGCCTTTCCAGCATAATATTGTCTATTAACGTCAACACCCATGATCAGAAGCATCCCGCCCAAGCCGAAGCGGCCGTTGACCGTATTCAACCTCTTCGCGATACTCGAAAGGAATTACATTGTGCAGCAGAACCAGAAACGAGTAAATGTCCCTTCCGACGCTCCGAGTGACGGTAACGCGGACCCATATGCAGCCACGAGACCGGCAAGGTATCGTGACGTCGTCCTTCCATCTAATTGGTTCGTGGTGGGCATGAACAGGGTGAAGAGAAGCAAACATAAAAAACACGGCGTGATATCATTCAGTGATTTAACGAAAGAAATCTCCCTCCAATGGAAATCGGTCGACGCCGAGACGAGACAGTACTGCGAAATGATTGCTGCTGACGAGCTCGAGAGATATCGAAGAGATATGGCTGCGTATGAGTCTATGTTTGGCAAAGACGCGGTCAAAGCCCAAAAGCGAAATCACACAAAACAATTTACGAAAAAATGTGTTGCAGACAATAGTGACCATGTCAAGTGTGACGATAGTCATGGATTCAGATGGTCGCAGTTTAGCGAAACAGAAACAGGGTTAGCAACCAATATGGGAATGGCGGTGCGTCGCATTTATTATGTTGCATGTTTCACGTTTCCTAATTCTTCATCTTATTAATATGCTATTAACGCAAAGGGCATCCCACCCCAAGCCACTACCCAGAAACACTGGTATGACGGTAACCCATTTCAAGTTCAAATTAAAAGGAGCAATCCTGGAGAGAATAATCATTCACCAAGCTCCAACCGTATCCGTGGACAGCACACTCGTACCTTGTCGGATTATTTGCCCGATGATCAAGAAGCAGCTTTGGCTTTGGTTGGAAATGATTATGACAACATTCTTCATGGAGAAGAGTTGGAGAAGGCCTTTGACAGTGACTAGAGGGAGACTCCTTTTTAGAAACCTACTTTTTTTGGTTGTAGACAAGAGTATTGTGACGAAAAGTGAAATGATTGCGAAAATATCTTACTGCAGAACAATAATTTTTGATACATCCATAATGTGTGAACCTTAGAAGACTTGCAAATTATAAGAATAATGTTGGAATTCTAAGAACTCTCCTTTAATGACTAGTAATCCTAGGATAAGATGTCAAACAACTCAATTTCTAGACTTTTCGTTACTAAGGAGCAATAGAACGATTTACAGATCATCATTTGAAAAATAAAAAGATAGCAAAACTGGACAAAATACTGAACCCCATCACGCTCTCTATCTCCAGGTTCAGGCTAGTCCATCCTCTATGTAGAGGAGGTTACTTCTTTAGAAATGGTCCATTTTAAGAAATGGTGGTATCAAACCCTAGCTGAGGAGTATAGGAGTACAAGGTGATGGTGGCAAGTGTTCTATTTTCTTACTTCACTTGCTATAATGCAGCATATTTAACAAGAAACATGGTGCTAGAATGTGATAGCTTCATGAAGATATTTCACGTCTCGTGATATCATAGCTTGCCACGAGTTTTGCATGGGTCTCGTCGCACAAACTCGAAACGAAGATATTTCACGTCTTGTGAAACCATATGTTAGGCCAAAAGTTATGTAACTTGCGATTGCTGAAAATTGCAAAAAAATTGGCGAAGGCGATTACAAATCCTGGGTTATTTTTACTTTGACAAGTAGTCGCACTTTTCGACTTCGCAATTCCTCGGGAACAATGGTTTAGTCCGGGATTTCTGTGAAGGCCGATAGTTTGGCACTAATTCGAACGATGGTGTGATCGATTGGCATCAAAATACAATGATCAGCATTATTCGAGAAAGGGCTTCAGATTCTCCATGGCAGTCAATGCTTGGTTATTACAGTTCCTTAGGAATTGTATAAAGTGATGGAGTATTGCATAATTGCAATTCCTGAGGAATCGCGATAACATTCCAACCACCAAAAGATTTGATGGTACGGAATTAGTACACCACATTCTTATTGACATTTGGCTGTGTTTTGATGCCAGTACCATACAAAAATGATACCAACATGACCTATTTCTCACAATTCATATGTCATACGGTCGTTCCCCAAGAATTGTTCTACGTATTCCTGGCAAGAGTGCGACTACTTGTCAAAGTCAAAATAACCCAGGAACTGGAATCGCCAAAAAAATGTGTGCAATTCTTTGGGAATCGCAAGTTACCTAACTTTTGGCCTAACACATACGATAGCTCGCCACGAGTTTGCATGGGTCATCGCCGTGCGAAGATGATGTTGGGCAGCTGTGATTGCCAGTGATATCACAAGTCATCATTTTTAGGCATCAAAATTCTTTAACGGACACAGGCATATGACATATCACTGGAATGAGGACATCAAGAGGAGCATTTTGAGCTACTTTTTGGCTTATTTGGGGGTCTGTGTCGTGAAAAAATAGGCAAAATTAGTCTCATAATAGGGGGATTTCTTAAAATGTTATAGAGTTATTATGGTGACCCATCCAAGACTGAACTAGGACTGGCCATAACTCAGTCAATATTAGGATTTGAGTGAGCGGAGATTTTTTTCTGTGGACCAGCTTGATGAGATCTATCAATTGAGCACAAAAAACCCACCAAATTCAAGAAGCTCCTCCCTGGGATTTTGATCAAAAGGGAACCTCCTCACTTGTCAAAGCAGACAGACTTTTGGATTTGCCTGTTGAACACAGTGGCTGCAGTATTCATGATAAAGATGTTAGTTTCATCAACATTCCCCAGAATATGTTTGACCACTCTGTCTTTGAGCTTTCACAAGGTGTTTGTATTTTGTATGTGAGTCATTTTGTTTGTGAGTTATATTCTGTTGAATTTGAAGGGCAGGGTCAATCCGGTCATTCATCATTGTAAAAAATGGGATGTTTCTACAGAAGGAAAAATAAAATACTTCATTGATGCGAAATTTACTTTTTAAAGTTTTCTTGAAATCATATTTTTGGAATCCACGGTCTCCTTCATGATGCTTGAAGATCAATATGCTACTTGTCTCAACAATCATGAAGTCATACTTCTTGACCCATTTGTAAGCAATTATATTGGGATGTTTTCTCATGACACTGGGTCTATCCTCTTCTGATGTGTTCTTGGAGGACAGTGAGAAATTGAAAATATCATCAAAGTTGTCTGTCATGATATGCGTTGTCTTGGAGTCTTTCTCTACAACATTAATCCTGCTGTCCAGCTCTCTGGGGAACTCTGCCCTCCTTCATGAGAGAGATTCATCACTCTATGTAGCTACATTTGCTCTTGGAGTAGTAAATTTCACTTCATTTGTGACAGATTTATCTACAGGTGGATCCTCTGATGTAAAATAATACAAATAATCACTGTGAGTATCTTTTGGGGCTGCAGCTGATGCAGCATCTTTCTTTCTGGAGACTTGTTGTTTCTTAGACATGGTTCCTGAGATTGATCACAGTAGCAAGAGGAGACAATTTTACACAAAGAGGTCAGACAAACTGTAGAATACCAACACCCAAAATTGCTCACCATAAAATATAACCACCATCACTGTCACTCAATGATAACTGTGACAATACAAGGGGAGAACAGCGGATGTGGGAGACACACTGTGTTAAATGATTCACAAGCACAATTAAATATCAGAGCATAATAGTCAAATAACTCACTAGCATGTTGAATTGTGGTATGGCAAAGCACATTGAATCACAGTTTGACCTAAGGCAATTCGATGTATTTGTTATACTAAGTAGTAACGGGTAGATACATTGTTGTGAACTGATTTTTACTTGTTAAGTTGTTTGTTACTAACAAGTAGCCATGAAGCAAATATGTTTCATTGCACAAAATGAAACTGTGTAGGATCCTACACAGATCTTGTATATTTATATGTCATGAGTTGATGACATAAAGCTTTTGTCCCAAATGGTATTTCTGGGTAGTGAACCTTTTCTTGCTATCTGCAAGGTTCTTGCCATTATTGGGAGATGTCCCCCATCTCCTGAGAAATTAAGGGTATCTTTAAGTTTACCCTAGAATACTACTGTAGGGTAGATAATTGGCCTATGTCACTCGCCCCCACGATCGGAGAATCAGTGTGGCTCGCGGAAAAGTAAAACCTCTGTGGGGAAAAATCTGATTATGAGCCAGACTTGCAGAAGAAACCTTTTGAGGTTTAAAATGTGCAAGCTGCCTGTGATGTGTTGCACATACATACTATTTTATGTAGTATATGAAGTGTAAGTTCTTGTGCAGAGGGAGATTTGCCATGTCTTATGATAAAGCTGAATGTTTGTACTCTCCTAAGTCAAATGTATTATGACTTCATTCCACGTGAAACCCTGATTGTCTTATCATATAACTTTTGTGATAGTCCAAGTATCACTGCTATACAGACTGAATAGGAAGGGGATGGGGGAGGCGACGACGGCAATCACGAGATCTTTCAGAGGATGGTCTCTTCCGAAATATTATTTTAAGGTAATTGCTATTTCAAAAGTTAGACAGGACCTGTCACTGCCTACTAACTCAAGCAAATTGTCTACATAGACATGATGGATGTCTTCATAGACACAGAACATGCCTACATAGACACAGTCTTGCGTTTTTCAAATTGATTTGGAAACTGTAGTAATTTCTACACTATCTTAGTACAAAACAATAATAGTTCATACATTCATTACATTTGAACCTTAGACTTGAAAAATTAGAAGTAATCAAAAGGAGTTAGTGTTGGAATTCTCAGAACCCTCCTTGAATGACTATGATTCCTAGAATAATATTGTCGAACAACTCAATTTCTAGGCTTTTCATTACTTGGGAGCAACAGAGCAATGTACAGGTCATCACTGAAACTGGATAAAAGCTGGACTCCATCTCTATCTCCAGGTTCAGGGTGGTCCATCCGCCGTGAACTTGTCCAAGCAGACAAACATTGGATTAAACCTATTCAACACAGTGGCTACGGTATATATCATAGTTTTGTCAGAGGCAGCATTTTTGTCAGTTAGGCCTCAGTTTAGTGTCTAAACTGACAGCATTTTGGAGAAATGGAATCCATTTAAATGCAAAAACAAAAAGTGGTTTCATCTGACAAAACCAGTGGTGATCTGGTTTCGTAATACTACATGAAGGTGAAAGTCTTAGAGGAGAAAAAGACCAGATGCATCCCACCAATACAAGTGATTTTGTCTGACAAAATTATGTGAAAATATATTGCAAAGTAGGAGATTGAACTCTGATCCAGCATTGCCACAGAATTCTATTGAACCTCTGATCCTATCCACATTGGTAGCACACCAGAATTTTCACCTACATCAAGATGAAATGTCTTCGTACTAAGAGAATATATTACTGTTCACATTGGAGAAAATTTAAGATACCCTTTATACTATATTTTTGCATGTGTGTCTACATAACGCTCACCCATTTCATCAGACAAAGACACTAGAAAAGTGCATTTTGTCAGACAAAGGCAAGGGGTTTTATTTATATGCCCCCATTTTTGAGATGCTATTGTTCATGTCATGAAAATACCAGAACAGTTGGGATGACTATAATCAACCAAGACAGCCATTCAATCATGTTTAACATAGTTCCCAAAACACACTAGTCCCCATATTCATTAGCTCCATCACTTGTCACACAACGGAAGGAAATATGAACGCAATGGAAGGAAATATGACATTCATTTGGTCCACCCAGAGAAACTGGGTTTTCTAGGTCACCTTCTGCCTCTCTTAGCTGCAACAATCAACTAGTTTAGCTGACACACCCTTTTTGGCTGGCTTCGTGAGCGTCTCAATCACCCGGATGATGTTTGCATTTAGGCCAACGACATCTCGCCAATCCACCAATGAGCAAGCCTTTGGAATATATGGGCTACAATCGCCGCACTTGGAGACGGGGATGGACATGTACTTCTCATTCTGAGCTCTGTGTTCTTTTTGGATTAAGATCTCCGTCTTGGAAGAGGATCCGCTTTGGTAACCGAAAGTAAGTAGATCCAATGACCTGGTATCTGTGTTTAGTGCACCAATTGGTTGCGGATCAAAGTTTCCTTATATCAACTGGGATGCAGCCCATAGGGGGAAATAATATTAACCTGAAGCCGTGTGGACCACAGAGTTCCCTTCGTCCCAGCTCATAGCCTTTCGGTGGAAAGCCGATTGAATCATTGCCTGGCACTGGCTCTTTCAGCTATCTTCATTGCTAGAGGCTAAAACGGTCTCAAATATGGCAGAGAAGACTGGAGGTTCTATAGTACCAGTGAGAACTGATCCATCCAGGCTGAAATCAATAACTGCCTTACGGACTTGGCATCCTGGACATGATCCTCAAGGATGTGACCCACAGGAACCCTGGATTGAAATGGGATCGGGCAGTATGATGGAATGAGGACACAGCAGATATTTTGTTGACCTTCCCACTTTGTACCCCAGACAAAGATTGGGTCAATGGTTGGGCGGTCACCGAATGCTGGAAGGAGGGAGTCTTTTTCCATGACGACAAGTGTCATACCCGCAAGCATTTTGGACAACATTTTTAGCACTGATAATTGTCCATATTGTTCACTCCGTTACTGATGGGAAGACCGTCTTCTTCAACACCAACACCATATAGGTCCGTCTTGTCCATCAGAAGGGGCTATTAAAGAAAGTTTTCAGCTCGCCTTCTACATTGAGGACGATGAGACATGCTACGTGACGATCTTCCACGAAGTTTTTTTCCTGTGGTAAAAAGGCCCATGTTGTCCTTATCCCAGGTTCGTGGGGCGTCTTTTGAGCTCAAATAAAACCTCATGATCTGAAAATGTGTGTGGGAGAGGAACCCTGTGATTCGGTCAGAATGTTCTACGAAGGCATCGAACCATGATGACCAATTCCATAGCGACATCATTGTTGTCAAAATAGACATACACAAAAAAGGAAAGAGTCTCATCATCATCGTAAAATGACACAGAGATCTAAATTTAATTCCTCATCTTTGCCAACCCATTGCAATGGGGAAGGCGTAAAGAAAGTGCCTTATCTTTGCCAAGGGGCAGAAAGCCGCAATGGCATAAAGGACTTTTCGGAAAAAACATTCGTGTCTTTGCAAAGTTCAAAGACACTGTTTTACAGTAGAACTGGACAATTTTTTTCACCCAGTTCTAGAACTGGGAGGTGCCCTAATGGTATCCAACATATACAACTGGGGCTATAAAAACGCATACCCCTAAAAATGGCGAAAAAAAACAGACAAAAAATGGCTGTCAGCGAGCGAACATGCGATTTTTCACGTATGGATATTGAACGCACTGTTGTCGCACACTTAAGTAGGCTGTAACATTCTTACTTTCTGACATAGGTCAAGAATCTGGAGCTTCCAGGTTGAACTCCATAAGTCTCCTTCACTTTGTGTGACACAGAGGAAGGACAAAAAGTCATAAGATATTAGTTTCTCAGAAACAACATCCAAAGGGGGCAGTGATATGGAGCCCCCTGGGTCCATCAGACGAAACCAAGTTAGTTAGGTGTTTCGTCTGACGAAACGGAGCAAGGGTATGTTCAAATACAGACGTGAATATAAGATAAAAGGTATCCCATTTGCTTCCGATCCGACCGGAGGTCGTTTTAACTAAACTTACGAATTAACATTTGCTATTTATACATTTAAAAAACACCTTGCCTTTTCAGGTGTACCAAGGCTATGTGGTAAATGTTTACATTGCATTATCTCTGGACAGGGGTTTGATTCTCTCTTTTGTCTTTTTGTCGATGCATGATTTCGTCTTTCGAAACCATGTTTACTAGTGTAAGCATGCAAATTTTTTGTTTCTCTAAGGATTTCGATTTCGTCTTACGAAACCATGTTTACTAGTGTAAGCATGCAATTTTTTTATTTCTCTAAGACTTTCGATTTCGTCTTACGAAACCATGTTTACTAGTGTAAGCGTGCAATTTTTTTTATTTCTCTAAGACTTTTTGGTGATTTCGTCTGATAAATGTGTTTTCGATTTGAATTTGTTTTTAAATCTAGTGGATACCTTTTCTTGAAAATGGTGTCAGTTGGACATCTAACTGACACCTAACTGACAAAAATGCTTCGTCTGACAAAGTAGTTTGTTTTCTATGACAAACCCAGGGGGCTCCATATAACTGCCCCCTTTTCTTCTTAAGACACCACTATACACAATGTAGGTGTTTTCTTAAGTTAAATATCCAATCGAAGTTTTCCTTCTCAGGAACCTTCTCATGGGACATTTCCTTTGGGTAGTTGAGAATGGATCAGTCATGCAACTGCCACAAATCAATGTCAATCTCTCCCATGACCATTTGTGTTTTGTTGATGCATGATATAGCTAGCATATCATGCATCCCTTGTACAGTAGTGTTAAGCTCATAAAAACAAAGTCAGCAAAGTGTACAACAAGATTTTTTAAATACTTTTTGGCTTAGGTCACTATCAATTGATAACCTACTCGAGCAAATCTTTCTGGACCGTCTGTCCATTGCCATACTGTCCTACGACCGTCCGTCATTGTCGAGCCAACTCACGTCAGCCCAACACCGTCGCGTCTGTCCTCCGCCAATCAAGCGTTTAACATGCACGTGTTTGCCCGTAGAGCCATTGTCTTTTGAGTGCCGGTAAGTAGTAGCACCATGTCTGCGCTACGTGATCCCGCCGCCAACAAGATTTGTGCAAAGCATGTCTCTTTTGAGTCGGAACTGCCATGAAGCCCCTACAAGACCCTTTTCCTTGGAACAAGCCTCGGAGCAGCCCTCTCAAGAATGTCTTCTGAGAAGATTGCACCCATCCGGCTTAAAAATCAAGAATGTGAGCACGGAAGGTGTGGCGAGAAAGCCCCTATCCGTTATGTGCCAGACCGGGACCCAGTTCAAGAAGCTTTGGATCTCAAGCCTGAGTCCCTCAAGTACACCCTTGCGAATGGGTCAGAAACCAGAGTCATGGTTTGGTCCGAACACGGTACCAATGAGCAGTTTGCACTGCACATGAACAAAGCGTACAATACCGCCAAGAAAATGGGGCTCATTCCCGCCTGCGATGATGCCGAAAGGGCACATGACGCAAAGAAAGGCGAATGGAAGGCTGTTCTACGCGAACTTGCCGATGACCCCCTCAGTAAGACTGAGAAAGAGAAAAAGACCGCAGAGTCACTCTCCCTAAAGGCTGGCATGCTCGCCATAAGAAAAAAATGACCGACTCGGCCCTAAACGTTTTTCAACTCTACGCCAACCTTCTCACTGAGGAGGCACGTCAGCCCTGGGACTTGAATGTCAAGGAGCAGACGGAGTCAACACCCCTTCATGACATCTTTGGAGTTGAAAGGAAGAAGTCACCGGGAAAAATGTCAGAGTCATTTCGCAGGTGGCAGTTACTCGACCTCCAATCGTGTTTTGCACATGATGAGGGTTAGAATTTGAGATTCTATATATCTAATTGCCTCAAGAAGCCCAACAAGGTTTGGGTGTGTCAATTTGTGCAGCGAGTGTTGCAGTTGAACAATTATGTGGATCATCTCCCGTGCTTGTACTACAGCCCAAGCCCAAGCACGATGACCCAACCGGTCTACTCATTCACGGACACGGAGCTTGCATGCGATATTTTGTGTATGTGCCCGTTGAAGTGGCAGGACCAGTACCACTTGCTTGAATAGTGCTATCCCAAAGGGGTTAAGCCTCTATTGCTCATCCTTGAGCAAATTGAGGTGGCGCACCCAGTGGATGAGAGGCAGTCGACTTCTAAGCCTGCAAAAGCCCAAGCAGCCGACCAGCCCTCCAAGAAGTTCGCGCCCGGCACGCAAATTCCCAGGAAACCCAAGCAAGCGTGAACGGAATATATGCGCATCAAAAAGAACTGCAAGCTATGCAAAAAAGCACGGGGGCACGCACACCCGCACAACACCGCGGAGCGTTGCTGTTACAACAAGGACGGAACTCCTACGTGGGGTACTTTCAGGCAAGCTGCGTGAAAGTCTTGCAAAGATAGCCACCCAAAGAAGTCCTACGCCCAGGTCTTGGCTCGCATGGAAAAACTTGAAAAGTCTCTCAAGAAAGCCAACAAAAAAGGCAAGAAACGTTGCCATCGTGAAGAAAGCGACAACAATTCTTACTCATCCTGAAGTGGTGGGTCAGGTAGTACCAGGGAAATTGAGAAAGTTAAAACTAACCACGAGTCAGCAAATTGCACGACCCCTGGTCTGATAAAAACTACCAGTAACCAAAAATTGGAATTAAATGAGCCAAATTTAATTAGGGAATATTCGAGTCACATAGTGGACGCAACTTTGAAAAATCTCAAAGACACTCCAAACTTATCCCCTAAATTTGAAGTAGAACCCAAATCAGAGAGGGGCAACCTACATAAATCAAAGTCAATTGAGCCATTTAATCCACAAAAAGCAATGGACTCAGTAACAGCAGTACTAGCTGTGCAAAAATTAGCAACCGGAAGTCAGTCCTCGACAAAACTCAAACACTTGTCCAACAGTCGCAAAAACAATTTCTTGAGAGTACTATTGGACACTGGTTTTGATGGTGACCTCATGTTTCATGAATAAGGAACCACTAAGAGTTTTCCCTACTTGACTAAGCAGTTGTCAAAGTCTTGGCACATGTCAAATGGGTGCTTCCAAACTAAAGGTAGAGGCAAAGTCGCTCTAAAATTCATAGAGTACTCCAACAGCAAGGAATACACAGTAAAACCAGATGTTGTCAAGTATGATGGAAAAAATGACTAAACGAGCGTTCGACCTCATCTTAGGTGTAAAAACACAAAGTGAGCTTGGAATTGTTCTGGATTTTTGAACAAAGGATATTTCTATTGATGAGATCATCTTGCCGATGAGAGGCATCAACAGTCTGTCAACTAGCTCTAAGATTGAAAAAGCTTGGTAGTTAACCACAACATGATTCATGAACCACGTAGTACTGAGGAAGCCACTCAGCATGCCGTTCACATCTTAGATGCAAAATATGAAAAAGCAGACCTCCAATCAGTTGTTGACACCAACTGTCCTCACCTCAGTTTACAAGATCAAAATATGTTGTTGGAGCTCCTCCGTAAATACGAGGACCTCTTTGATGGTACACTCAGTGATTGGAATACTGAGCCTGTCTCCTTTGAACTGAAGGAAGGTATATAACCATTCCATGGCAGAGCTTACCCAGTGCCACACTCGCTCAAAGAGACTCTCATGAAAGAGCTCAAAAGACTATGTGACTTGGGGGTACTACAGTGGCAGCCCGCATCTGAATGGGCTTCATAACCAAAAAAGATCAGACTGTACGTTTTCTAAGCGATTTTTGAGAAGTAAACAAAAGGATAGTTAGAAAACCATTCCCGTTACCTAAAATTAGTACAGTCATGCAAGAGTTAGAGGTTTCACTTTTGCAACAGCCTTCGATTTAAACATGGGCTACTACACCATTAGGTTGGATCCAGATGCATCCAAAATCTGCACCATTATCTTTCCATGGGGTAAATACTCTTGCCTCAGTTTACCAATGGGAATGGCTGGTTCTCCGTACATATTTCAATAAAAAATGACGGAATTAATGGCCACCCTTGAGTTTGTAAGAGCTTACATTGATGATCTACTATGTATCACCAAGGGAAGCCTGGAAGACCACCTGGCTAAATTGGAAGTGGTCCTCGACTGCAAACGAAAAACACCGGTAGCCTTCCAGTACACTCTCAAAATGTCAGAGTGTACAGGGAGGTTACCAGAATTTCAAGAGTGTACGGGAGGGTTACCGTTTTTTGTATTGTTTAAGCCACTGATACATTTATCATGCTAAGCTTTGAAGCAAAAAAATCTTCGGAGTCGTTGTGTGTTTCATGACTCAGATTTTGCGAGTCACAAGTTACAAACAGCAAGACCACCAGTTGGGTCTAGTTTTGATTTCAATTCTAGGCTTGATCTATGATTTTATTTGGTGAGTGCTTATTGGGCCTATTTATATTTACAAATCAAGTATGTCATTTACTGTATATGGTACGTACAATATGGTACTATCAGAAGTGACTGAACCAAAAAATGAGAACACACAAGAATAACACTTGGCGCTGAAAATTGGCGAAGTGTGTCTACACAACTGTTACTTATTCCTTTGTATCACTGCACCTCACTCTTGCGCAACATATTCCTACAGTATACAGTATGTATGATTAAGTTATAGTACAAACCATACTACAACACCTGTGCTTGACCCAGAAACAACTGTAGCAGTGTGCCCTTTCACTGCTCTCACATCACAAATTTTTTTTATTACATTGATACCCCACCAGCCCATCATGGGAACGGCCGAAACTCAGTCCACAGACTGAGTTAACCCTCCCACCTTGCACCACCGTGCTGCCAACAACAATTGGCAGCGGCAGGTATATTTTGAGGGTGAGTTGTAATGAACTTGTCTGTTTTGGCAGTATTATACTCACCACATGTCAATTTTTTTCCAATTAAATAGTTACAGGCCTACCAGCGAAATTGCTGAAACTCAGTCCACAGACTGAGTTAAACCTCCCGCCTTGCACCGCCGTGTTGCCAACAACAATTGGCAGTGGTGGGTGTATTTTGAGGGTGAGTTGTAATGAACTCGTCTTTTTTTGGAGTATTATACTCAACACATGTCATTTTTTTTCCAAATAAATAGTTACAGGCCTGCCGTAGCAATCGCTGAAACTCAGTCCACAGACTGAGTTAACCCTCCCGCCTTGCACAAACGTGTTGCCAACAACAATTGGCAGCGGCGGGTGTATTTTGAGGGTGAGTTGCAATGAACTAGTCCTTTTTGGCAGTATTATACTCACCACATGTCAATTTATTTCCAATTAAATAGTTACAGGCCTACCAGAGAAATCGCCGAAACTCAGTCCACAGCCTGAGTTAACCTCCCGCCTTGCACCACCATGTTGCCAGCAACAATTGGCAGCGGCGGGTATATTTTGAGGGTGAGTTGTAATGAACTTCGTCTTTTTGGCAGTATTATACTCACCACATGTCAATTTTTTCCATTTAAATAGTTACAGGCCTACTGGAGAAATCGCTGAAACTCAGTCCACAGACTGAGTTAACCCTTCCGCCTTGCACCGCCATGTTGCCAACAACAATTGGCAGCGGCGGGTATATTTTGAGGGTGAGTTGTAATGAACTCGTCTTTTTTGGCAGAATTATACTCAACAAATGTCAATTTTTTCCAATTAAATAGTTACAGGCCTACCAGCGAAATTGCTGAAACTCAGTCCACATACTGAGTTAACCCTCCCGCCTTGCACCGCCGTGTTGCCAACAACAATTGGCAGAGGCGGGTATATTTTGAGGGTGAGTTGTAATGAACTCGTCTGTTTTGGCAGTATTATACTCACCACATGTCAATTTTTTTCCAATTAAATAGTTACAGGCCTGCCAGCGAAATCGCTGAAACTCAGTCCACAGACTGAGTTAACCCTCCCGCCTTGCACAAACGTGTTGCCAACAACAATTGGCAGCGGTGGGTATATTTTGAGGGTGAGTTGCAATGAACTCATCTTTTTTGGCAGAATTATACTCAACTCATGTCAATTTTTTTCCAATTAAATAGTTACAGGCCTACCAGCGAAATGGCCGAAACTCAGTCCACAGACTGAGTTATCCCTCCCGCCTTGCACCACCGTGCTGCCAACAACAATTGGCAGCGGCGGGTATATTTTGAGGGTGAGTTGTAATGAACTTGTCTGTTTTGGCAGTATTATACTCACCACATGTCAATTTTTTCCAATTAAATAGTTACAGGCCTACCAGCGAAATCGCTGAAACTCAGTCCACAGACTGAGTTAAACCTCCCGCCTTGCACCGCCATGTTGCCAACAACAATTGGCAGTGGTGGGTGTATTTTGAGGGTGAGTTGTAATGAACTCGTCTTTTTTCGCAGTATTATACTCAACACATGTAAATTTATTTCCAATTAAATAGTTACAGGCCTGCCGGAGCAATCGCTGAAACTCAGTCCACAGACTGAGTTAACCCTCCCGCCTTGCACAAACGTGTTGCCAACAACAATTGGCAGCGGTGGGTGTATTTTGAGGGTGAGTTGTAATGAACTAGTCCTTTTTGGCAGTATTATACTCACCACATATCAATTTATTTCCAATTAAATAGTTACAGGCCTGCCGGCGAAATCGCCAAAACTCAGTCCACAGACTGAGTTAACCCTTCCGCCTTGCACAAACATGTTGCCAACAACAATTGGCAGCGGCGGGTATATTTTGAGGGTGAGTTGCAATGAAGTAGTCCTTTTTGGCAGTATTATACTCACCACATGTCAATTTTTTTCCATATAAATAGTTACAGGCCTACCGAGAAATCGCTGAAACTCAGTCCACAGACTGAGTTAACCCTTCCGCCTTGCACCGCCATGTTGCCAACAACAATTGGCAGCAGCGGGTATATTTTGAGGGTGAGTTGTAATGAACTCGTCTTTTTTGGCAGAATTATACTCAACTCATGTCAATTTTTTTCCAATTAAATAGTTACAGGCCTGCCGGAGCAATGGCCTAAACTCAGTCCACAGCCTGAGTTAACCTCCCGCCTTGCACAAACGTGTTGTCAACAACAATTGGCAGCGGCGGGTATATTTTGAGGGTAAGTTGTAATGAACTAGTCTGTTTTGGCAGAATTATACTCACCACATGTCAATTTTTTTCCATTTAAATAGTTACAGGCCTACCGGAGAAATTGCTGAAACTCAGTCCACAGACTGAGTTAACCCTTCCGCCTTGCACAAACGTGTTGCCAACAACAATTGGCAGCGGTGGGTGTATTTTGAGGGTGAGTTGCAATGAACTAGTCCTTTTTGGCAGTATTATACTCAACACATGTCATTTTTTTCCATTTAAATAGTTACAGGCCTACCGGCGAATTGCTGAAACTCAGTCCACAGACTGAGTTAACCCTTCCGCCTTGCACTTCCATGTTGCCAACAACAATTGGCAGCAGCAGGTATATTTTGAGGGTGAGTTGTAATGAACTTCGTCTTTTTGGCAGAATTATACTCAACAAATGTCAATTTTTTTCCAATTAAATAGTTACAGGCCTGCGGAGCAATGGCCGAAACTCAGTCCACAGCCTGAGTTAACCTCCCGCCTTGCACCACCGTGCTGCCAACAACAATTGGCAGCGGCGGGTATATTTTGAGGGTGAGTTGTAATGAACTAGTCTGTTTTGGCAGAATTATACTCACCACATGTCAATTTTTTTCCATTTAAATAGTTACAGGCCTACTGGAGAAATCGCTGAAACTCAGTCCACAGACTGAGTTAACCCTTCCGCCTTGCACCGCCATGTTGCCAACAACAATTGGCAGCGGCGGGTATATTTTGAGGGTGGATTGTAATGAACTCGTCTTTTTTGGCAGAATTATACTCAACAAATGTCAATTTTTTCCAATTAAATAGTTACAGGCCTGCCGGAGCAATCGCCGAAACTCAGTACACAGACTGAGTTAACCTCCCGCCTTGCACAAACATGTTGCCAACAACAATTGGCAGCGGCGGGTATATTTTGAGGGTGAGTTGTAATGAACTAGTCTGTTTTCGCAGTATTATACTCACCACATGTCAATTTTTTTCCATTTAAATAGTTACAGGCCTACTGGAGAAATCGCTGAAACTCAGTCCACAGACTGAGTTAACCCTTCCGCCTTGCACCGCCATGTTGCCAACAACAATTGGCAGCGGCGGGTATATTTTGAGGGTGGATTGTAATGAACTCGTCTTTTTTGGCAGAATTATACTCAACAAATGTCAATTTTTTCCCAATTAAATAGTTACAGGCCTGCGGAGCAATCGCCGAAACTCAGTACACAGACTGAGTTAACCTCCCGCCTTGCACAAACATGTTGCCAACAACAATTGGCAGCGGCGGGTATATTTTGAGGGTGAGTTGTAATGAACTAGTCTGTTTTGGCAGAATTATACTCACCACATGTCAATTGTTTTCCATTTAAATAGTTACAGGCCTACCGGAGAAATCGCTGAAACTCAGTCCACAGACTGAGTTAACCCTTCCGCCTTCCACCGCCATGTTGCCAACAACAATTGGCAGTGGCGGGTATATTTTGAGGGTGAGTTGTAATGAACTCGTCTGTTTTGGCAGAATTATACTCAACAAATGTCAATTTTTTTCCAATTAAATAGTTACAGGCCTGCCGGAGCAATCGCCGAAACTCAGTCCACAGACTGAGTTAAACCTCCCGCCTTGCACCGCCATGTTGCCAGCAACAATTGGCAGCCGCGGGTATATTTTGAGGGTGAGTTGTAATGAACTCGTCTTTTTTGGCAGAATTATACTCAACTCATGTCAATTTTTTTCACAGGCCTACCGGCGAAATGGCCGAAACTCAGTCTACAGACTGAGTTAACCCTCCCACCTTGCACCGCCATGTTGCCAACAACAATTGGCAGCGGCGGGTATATTTTGAGGGTGAGTTGCAATGAAGTAGTCCTTTTTGGCAGTATTATACTCACCACATGTCAATTTTTTTCCAATTAAATAGTTACAGGCCTACCGGCAAAATTGCTGAAACTCAGTCCACATACTGAGTTAACCCTCCCGCCTTGCACCACCGTGTTGCCAACAACAATTGGCAGAGGCGGGTATATTTTGAGGGTGAGTTGTAATGAACTCGTCTTTTTTGGCAGTATTATACTCACCATTTATCATTTTTTTTCCAATTAAATAGTTACAGGCCTACTGGCAAAATCGCCGAAACTCAGTCCACAGACTGACTTATCCCTCCCGCCTTGCACCACCATGTTGCCAACAACAATTGGCAGCGGCGGGTATATTTTGAGGGTGAGTTGTAATGAACTCTTCTGTTTTGGCAGAATTATACTCAACAAATGTCAATTTTTTTCCAATTAAATAGTTACAGGCCTGCCGGAGCAATCGCCAAAACTCAGTCCACAGACTGAGTTAAACCTCCCGCCTTGCACCACCATGTTGCCAACAACAATTGGCAGCGGCGGGTATATTTTGAGGGTGAGTTGTAATGAACTAGTCTGTTTTGGCAGTATTATACTCACTACATGTCAATTTTTTTCCAATTAAATAGTTACAGGCCGAGAAATTGCTGAAACTCAGTCCACAGACTGAGTTAACCCTCCCGCCTTGCACCACCGTGTTGCCAACAACAATTGGCAGCGGTGGGTATATTTTGAGGGTGAGTTGTAATGAACTCGTCTTTTTTTGCAGAATTATACTCACCACATGTCAATTTTTTCCATTTAAATAGTTACAGGCCTGCCCGAGTAATCGCCGAAACTCAGTCCACAGACTGAGTTATCCATCCCGCCTTGCACCGCCGTGTTGCCAACAACAATTGGCAGCGGCGGGTATATTTTGAGGGTGAGTTACAATGAACTTGTCTTTTTTGGCAGAATTATACTCAACACATGTCAATTTATTTCCACTTAAATAGTTACAGGCCTACCGGCGAAATTGCCGAAACTCAGTCCACAGACTGACTTAACCCTCCCGCCTTGAAGAGAGGTGAGTTATGATGAATACAATTATTTCTATTCTTGTTTATACTACACCTTTTTTTCAATTAATTTATTTTCAGGCCAGGCATGGGAACAGCCAAAACTCAGTCCACAGACTGAGTTTGGCATCCTGCCTTGCACCGCCGTGTTGCCAACAACAGTTGGCAGTGGCATGTAAATCTTTAAGGTCAGTTTTGATGAAACCAAACTATTTTACAATTGTTTTCTTTTCAGCTTAGTTTCAATTTAATATTAAATTGTCTTCTACCTTGATGTATGGTCCACAGTATTGTTTTTTAGCTTGGGGCTGACATTTTTGCAAGTGTGTCATTATTTTGGTGGGGGAAGTGTTGGGCGGGCCCCTAAAATATGGATATTTAGTATGTTTAATTTTATTAGTTGAGATAAATTGCACATACTCTGCTATTACTGTAGTCCAACAGTACGATATAAGACCCGGAAGCCCTCCCATGTGCTCCGGTAGCCCTCCTGTACGTTCCAGTAGCCCTCCCGTACACTCTGGTAACCCCCCGGTACTCCCTGGTAACCTTCCCGTACACTTCCGGTTACCCTCCCGTACACTTCCGGTTACCCTCCTGTACACTTCCGGTATGCCACTGGTAAACATTTTTTTAGCTACTAAGTAATCCAGTTATAGCCATTAATTAGATTGATATCGATTCTAAGACTTACTGAGAAGTCTGTTTTCCTATAAACAAGTACCAATTCCTATCGTACGTATAAATATATCTGAAAGCTCCTTTTGGTCTCGAATTTCCGATAACCTCCCCGTAGACTCCGGTAACCCTCCCGTACACTAGTTTACCGGAGGGTTACAGAAGTGTACCTGGAGGTTACCGGAAGATACCATTCCGGGGGCTCCGGGAATCTCCCCGTACACTTGAGTGTACGGGGAGATTCCCGGTGTTTTTCGTTTGCAGTGTCTCCAGACTGGAAGACGCGAACCTAAAAGTAAATGCTTGCAAATCAAACTTCTGTGCCATTGAAACAGAATATCTTGGGTACATCCTCTTACGAGATGGAATTAAACCACAACCTAAGAAGGTACAGCTGATATTTGCACTGTCACCGCCCAAAAATGTCAAAGACCTCCGTAGATTCCTTGGCACTAGGTTGCAAATTCCGGCGGAATTCCGGCGGAATTACGCATTACTCCGGAATATTTGCAATTTTTCGCAATTACCTGATTACTGCGTGTGGCAGATTACTGTAAAATTTGCCAAGTAATAGCTAGTTTTAGTCACGATTTAGATCTAGATGTGACACGGAATCTTGCAGTAACCAACCATAACCACAAAATAGGTATCCAGAACATGGTCTGTCCTTCTGTCACATATATTCTGATGCATGGGTGGTTGTTGATTGCACTTCTCAAAAGTGTGTGCGGCAGCTGTCGCTCACTTCCCCAGCACAAAGTCAAATCAACCACCATGGGAATCCACCCTCAGTGAATCACCCAAATATCGATCAATACCTGTCAAATCGCCACGTGCTCGCCACTGTTCTGTGCCTATTGTTGCCGCAGATCAACAGTAGCCTTTTTTCTGGTGAGTTCTCTTTGGTTAGGTGGTTAGAGCGGGATGCCAAAGATCATTATCAAAGGGAAAAGGAGGCAGTGAGGGCTAGGAGGTACAAGGGTGCATTACCCACAGAATCTGTGGATGTATCTGGTTCTCCAGCAGGGGATCTCTCTACATTGACTTCTATGAAGCCATTGTCCCTTAAGCCCGCCTCCATTTTCAGTACCGGTACAATTGTTCTCTTTACTTTTGTATTTGTTTTTTCTATATCAAACTCACTTCCTTTTTTCCAACTCATCTGAGGGAGTACTCATCCCAGAAAGCTTGTGCAGCAGAATATAGTTATGTCCCACAAGAGGAATCCTGCGGCGGAAGAAGAATTGCTTTTGACCATCGCTCACTATCTAGCTACTCATTCGCTTCCCTTTTCCCATGCCAAAGATCCCCTGTTCAACAGAATCCTGCAAAAGGCTAGGTCAACGAACCACAAGTATGAACCTCCTAAGAGATCGCAGGTTGCTGGGAAACTTCTTGATGCACATTTCGCATTGTACCAGAAGAATGGCTTGGAATCATTGTTAGCAGATGTCGATACTTATGGACTGGCAATCTTTGGTGATGGTGCCACAATTGTAAAAACACCCCTGATTAACATTCTTGCCAGCTCACCAAACAATCCAAGTTGTGTCCTTGATGTCATTGATTGCAGCAAACACATGCGCACGGTGGCAAAAGGATGCCTGGTTTATTGCCAAAAACATTTTACCACTCATGAAGAAGATTGATCCGATGAAAGACAGAATTAATGTTGTTGCTTTTGATGGAGCTGCAAATGTCCAAAAGGCTGCTGACTTGCTGAAGGGGCATTTTCCTGCCATTACTGTTATGCAGGGAATTGAGCACACCATTGCCACAATTATTGGCAGATGGACAGGACTTGCCCTATCAAAGATCTCTGTCAGTTTTCAAAAAAGGTATGTAGGTACCAATATTTTTTGTTTCATTAGTCCTGGCTGGCCGCTCACAATTCTTTGTTGTAAGCTACGCAATATATTTGGCAATACCCGTCATGCACCCTACGCAGTCTTTGCAAAGGCATCCAAGAATCATAACAACGGTAAGAAGTTGGAGTTCATCAAGCCATCAGACTGCAGAATGGATGGGGAGCTCATTCAGTTGCTCAGGGTGCTACGACTAAAGAATGCCTTGACAGAATGTGTGGCCAGTAAAGCATTCCAAGAGTTGAAGCGCTTTGCTGTTGTGGGTGAGGTCCTTTTGCATGAGGGATTTTGGGACTTACTGTGGTATGTGTGTAAAGCATTGTATCCCATGTATCGTTTATTACGGCTTGCTGACATGAAAATAGGAGGGATTGACAAGGTGAAGTACTTTATGCATCAAATTGACCGTCTTCTGCCGCAATCCATGGATGAGGTATATGAAAAGTGGGACAGTGATGTCCAGCACTTAAGTTGAAACTAGCATGTGACACTGACTTGGAGTTTGATCTACCTAAATGTATGGGAGGATTGAAGACGACTGGGTTGGAGAGAGGTATAGTTCTTTCTGTTTTCCTTACATTGTTCAGGGTCGTACCTCATTCGCTTCTTTTTGTTTTATACGTGATGATTATTCAGAAGACTCTGACAACTCTGTCAATGTAGGGAGTGAGGAAGAGGATGATGACGCTTCGACTGACAGCACATACTCATTGGGGCAGTAGGTGAAGTCAAAAGAGGAGCCAATTCCCAGTGATGCCTTCGGATTGTTCAAGTTTTGGATGCCTAGGATATGGGAGTATAACAAACCTCAATTATTAAATGATGTCGTTCGTGTGTCTCATTTGCTGAGTCCTGATCCCTCCATAATGGCTTTTGCTTCAAAATCAGAGAACATGGATCCAGAAGACAGGTTAGCATGTGAGCGGTTGATCTGTAAGATGTTTGTGCCTAACAACTTTCGGTTTCTTCTTAAGGAGGAGCGTGAACAGGAGGAAGCTCGGTTAATTGATCAGTTTTGGCAGGAGCATAACGACTTCTGGACTAAGCAGAGATACTTCAAGTCAAAGCACATCTGGATAACTGCTGAAAATCCAGATTGCATTGCCCATGAGTGGCACAAGAATTACTCAAGCCCATTCACTGAGGTACTTGGCAGGCTGGGGTGCAAGACAACATCCAATTTGTTAGGTATTGGGGAGGCAGAGCGGCACTGGAAGGTCACCAAGAGGAATAAGGGAGGTCATCAATCAAATTTAAGCATGGAGATGACTAAGAAGCAGGCAGCAATTGCAGCAGCCTACAGTCATGAGAAAGGCTAACCAAAAAGCTGGTAAGTTGTATGAAGACAAGGATTTCACCCAGTTTCATGGTAAAGGCCTCTGGGAGGAAAGAAAGAGGATTCCCATTCGCCTATTCAGGGCATGGTATGAAGGCTGGGAGTCCTTGCAACTTAAGAGCACGGGCGATGATAGATTTGCAGCTGCTCTAACTGCAAAGTATGGTGGTCTCAAGTTTTTTGACATTGATGGTCCTCTGAATGGATTTGAAGGGGCGGTCGAAGGTTTTACTCTGGAAGACAACTGTTGTGTTCTCTGGAAATTGAATGAGGATGCTTCGGAGAAGCCTGTCAAGGGATATGGGTATAAGTACTGCATTTTGCTTTGTTATCCAGGATATGATATCAATGAACCATACGACAGGCAGCCACAAAAATACTGGAGTCTACAAGAATTGTTCAAGGGTTGTGATTTCTACGGCATGGTGGAGGATTATTACACAGAGCACCCAGAAGAAGCAGAGGAAATTGGTTTGAAGATTTATAGAAATGATGGTGTTATAGATGAAATGACAGAATTGGAGGCATACAAGATTGCACAGAAGAGAATACTGGTGTCAAGTGATGGAGAGAAGACAGTAGATAAGCAAAAGAAGAAGAGGAGGGTATAGTTGCTTTTCCCCCACAAATTTGGTTCCTGTGGGTGGGGTTTTTCAGCACTTTAGTACCTAGTGATTCATGTAATTGAAGTGGTTAGTTTCTGTTATTACAATGGATATCAGACATAGTATTAATACTTATTACAATGGATATCAGACATAGTATTAATACTTATTACAATGGATATCAGACTTGTGTTTGAAAGATGCAGGAATGCGGAATATTACTGTAAATTCAGTAATTTGGACTTTGATGGTTAAAATTAGACAGTAACGACAGTAACGTGATTTTGTAACATTCCCACAGTAACATTACTAAAAATTGAGATGGTAGGAGTATATATACTCCTACCATAACGGGACTCAAAAAGTTGCACTGTGACACAGTAATCTAACCGGAACCTCTAGTAATTACTGCAGTAATTACGATTGGATACTGATTACTGTGTTTTTGTGACAGTAACCAAAATCAGAATTTGCAACCTAGCCTTGGCATGGTCCAATACTATATAGAGATCTTTGGGCAAGACACAGCGAAATGCTTGCCCCACTCACAAGCCTTGTAGGCGAGTGTGGTCATACCAAACAATCCAAACTTCTCAAGGTTGAGAAAATACCATAGAAATGGACCGAGGAACATCAAAATGCATTTGATGACGTAAAGGCCACTATCACAAAAGATGTGTCCTTGGCTGTTAATACACAGCATTTCACACTGTATCTCAACGTGTCCATCTTGGACACATCCCAGAACATTCTCACCACACGGAACCACTCATTCTCACATGAGTTCCCAAACACATCATGTTGATTGTTGAATAACGTCACATCATCAATTTATAGTACCATAAATTAACAATGTAACTTTTACCATCACTCATGCTCTTCAACATACATCGTTAATTTATGCAAAAAAAGAAATTTCTACATAAATCTCTCCCTTCCTTTGCACATCATGTCCACACCGGACGATGTCAAGGACCTCTTTTGTCGTCTCACGACCTCCTACCCCTCCATCATCGGTCAACCTTCCGACAATGATGTCAAGCATCTCCACGAAACGCTCACCAACCTCCTCCAGTCCATCGACCTCCCGGGAGGCACCGACAGCCTCTCCGGCCTCATCGATGATCCCACCGATTACGTGGCCACCTAAGGCCACACCTTTGACCCTCTCCTCCTCCCCATGCCCGCATACAACCCCTCCATCGCTTCTGATGCCACCGACGCCGTGCGCGTGAAGGCCGAGCTAGAATGGACGGCCACCGGCACTCGACAACGCCTCATCTGCGCCACCGAGTGCCTCGGCCGCATCTTCCTCACCACCGTCGTTGAGGACACCTGGCTGCTCCCCCTGAAAAGCCCCACCACCTTCTACAACAAGGTATCACTGCAGGACATGCTGCAACACCTCGCCGCCTCCACCGCAGGTCTCAAACCGAATGACATCGTCTCCCTCCTCGTCGACATGCAATCCTGGTGGGAAGAAGATCCCCGCGTCCCCGAGTATATCAAAAAACTCGAGGACGCCCAAAAAAAGGCCCTCTGCGCCTCCCTCCCCATCACCAACAAATGGCTTGTCGCCACGGCCTCCAAGTCTCTTCTTTCCGCAGCCAGTTTCCCCATCCAATGACCAGTGTGGGATTCCAAGCCCCCGTCCACCAAAACTTGGGCGGCCTGGAAACAATGGGCCCGCGAATCCCAGCTCACCATCGAGCGGGAACAGCGAGCATCCGGCGCCCGGGGAGACACTTTCGGCTCAGCCTCCGCCGTCATTGGCTACCACTGCCCTGTTCCCTCCTCCTCCCACGCCGAAAGACCCTTTCACGCTCCTGCACTCTCCTTCGAAGCCCAATTCACCTCCGGCATGGACGCACTCGCCTTGGCAGCCACCAACAAAAAGACAGCTCTCGACAACCTTGTCGCAAGCAACAAAACTCTCTCCAAGCTCACTGCCAAGAAACTGGCACACATCAAGCAACTTCTTTCCTCGCGCAGCGGCACTCCACACCAAACCTCTTCTCCGGGAGACTCCAAGCTCGTCCTCCAGCTTCGGGCCCCCATCAAGGGTAAATGGGTCCCTGGAGGCTTTTGTTCCACTCACAGGTACGGCGTCTCCGCCAACCATGACAGTGCCTCCTGCAAGAACAAGAAGCCCGGCCATGTCGACACGGCCACCCGCTCCTCTCCAGCCGGCCACGGCCACAACAAGCACGTCAACAAGGGATGGGATGCCTTCCTCACCGCTTCCGCCTCCAAGTGACAACGTGGGACCGCTTGCTCTGCAGTTTTTAAACTTAAACCCTGCATTGATTTACAATGCGACTTTAATTTACCTACTTATTTGCCTCGCTTTAGTCCCACCCCCTCTCCCAGTACACCCTCAACCTCCACCACTCCTCCAGCCAACGGTTGGGCCCTGGTCACCAAAGGGCCCCGCACTAACCCCTTCCCCTTTTCTCTCCCACTACACAACACAGCCATAGCCAACTCCGGGGCAAGTGACTTCTATCTCACACCTGCAGCCCCAGTCATCAATCTCAACCCTTTGGCTCCCGTGGTCACAGTGGGCGACGCATCGGGCACCACACACCGCTCCTCCGCCCACGCAGACATTCAACTTCACCTACGCAGCCGCAGCGCCAAAATCATGCCCTCTTTCAGGCACAACCTCTTGGGAATTGGCAAAATCTGCGACAGTGACTGCCGGGTGGTATTTGATAAAACCTCTGTCACTGTCCTTGCCCCCAATGGCACCACTCTCTTACAAGGTTGGCGCGAACAGGCCGGCGCCAAACTCTGGCGGTTCTCGCTCATCCCATCGGACAACAACTCCCCTCCACCAACAACGCATCCTCCTACAGCCCTCAATGCACATGACCTACCCAGCGTCTGCACACTGGTCCATTACCTACATGCAGCTGCCGGCTTCCCTGCCAAGTCCACCTGGCTTGCTGCCATCAAAGCTGGTAACTTTGCTAGTTGGCCTGGGCTCACCTACGCCAACGCATCCAAATTTTGTCCTTCCAGCGATGAAACCATCAAAGGGCACCAATCCCAAGTACGACAGGGCCTGCGCTCCACCAAACCCAACTCCTACCTCACCCTCCAAAGAATTGCACATCTGCTCCGACCCCACCAGCAAGCTCTTCACCGACGACATGGGACGCTTCCCTGTCCGCTCTCGTAGTGGTAACCAGTACATCATGCTGGCCTATCACTGCGATTCTAATGCCATCCTCGTTGAACCCTTCCAGTCCAGCAACGGCAGGCACTGGATCCCAGCATACTCACAACTTATGTCCCGGCTCCAGGCACGTGGCCACACTGTGAATCACCAAGTCCTTGACAATGAAGCCAGCGCAGAGTTCATCCGCACCATCACACAGGATTGGAATGCTACCTACCAGCTTGTACCTCCTGACATTCACTGCCACAACCTCGCCAAACGCGCCATTCAAACCTTCAAAGCGCACTTCCTCTCCATTCTTGCTGGCGTCAGCAAGTCCTTCCCCAACTACCTCTGGGACAAACTTCTCCCGCAAACCGAACTCACCCTCAATCTACTCCGACAATCCAGCATCGCACCCTCCCTATCAGCGTGGGAATACTTCAACAACACTCCCTTCAACTTTGACGCCACTCCTCTAGGCCCTTGCAGATGCCCAGTCCTCATCCACAACAAACCCAGCAAACGCTCCTCTTGGGCATTCCGCGGGCACGACGGCTTCAACATCGGGCCAGGCCTCTCCCACTATCGCTGTTTCCAGGTTGTTGACGCAGACACCAAAGCCATCGTCATCTCCGACACTGTTGAATTTCGTCACACTTACCTCTCACCTCCCTCAGTATCCTACGAGGACCGACTCCTTCACGCTATCACCTTCCTCTCCACAGCCATCAGTGAGGCCACCAACGACTCCATCAATGCCCAACTAATTGCCATTGACCAACTCCGCGAAATTTTCAGCAAATGGAAGCTCGACTCAGCACCTCTCGCGCTACTCCCTCCTTCCACGCCCATTCCGGAGGCATCACCCCAATCCCCACGTACCCTTGTTCCATCTCCACGGGAGGCGCCCCCCTCACCCCCTGCACCAGCTCCAAGGGTGGTCCCCGTCACTGCTCCAAGGGTGCACAACCCCATGTCGCCCCACCAGGTGCGTGTCACCACCCCTTCCCCACCCCTACCTCCCCCTATCGCAGCATCACCGCCACCACCCCTCGTCATCCCCGACGCCCCCGGTCTGGGCAAAGCCATCGCCCTACGTACCCGTTCCCGCACTCTTGGAGCTGCCCGGGAGGCCAAAGCCCAAGCTAACACTGTCATGCTTGCCAACATCGCCCAGGCCACTTGCTCCACAGCCGCCACCAATGCCCTCATTGCCGCCGCCGTTCTGGATCACAACTCTGGACAATCCCTCGAATACCGCCAACTTATCAAGCATCCCAAGTACCAAGAGATCTGGAGCTTCTCCTACGCCAAAGAACTTGGCCGTCTCTGCCAAAGCTTCCAAAGCTCCAACCCCAACAAACCCCCAGTAGATGGCACCGACACTTTTCACGTCATCGACTTCGCCAACATTCCTCCAGATCATCTCAAAGAAGTCTGTTACAGCAACGTTGTATGCAAAGTCCGCCCAGAGAAAACTGACCCTGATCGAACACGCATCACCATCGCCGGTAACCGCATCTGCTACCCAGGTGATGTCGGCACCAAAACGGCACCACTCAAACTGGTCAAACTCATGATCAACAGTGTTCTCTCCCGCCAGGGTGCTCGCTTCTGCACCCCCCTTGACAGACCTGAGTACAACGAAATCAAACTCTCCGACATCCCGCAAGAATTCATCACCGAGTACAACCTCATGCATCACGTCCACAACGGCTGGGTCTACTTCGAAATTCGCAAAGGCATCTACGGCCTCCCCCAATCAGGCATCCTGGCCCAAAAACTCCTCGCTGATCATCTTGCCCAGAACAGCTACTACCAATGCGAATGCACACCTGGACTGTGGCGCCACAAGTGGCGGCCCATCATGTTTACTCTCATTGTTGACGACCTCGGCGTCGAACATGTCGGCGAACAACACGCCCATCATCTTCGTGACACCATCAAAGCACACTACGACATCACAGCAAACAGGCAGGGATCGCTCTACTCAGGCATCAACCTCGAATGGAACTACTCCATACGCACTTGCCGTCTCACTATGCCAGAGTACATAGCTAACGTTCTCACCAAATACGATCACCCTCGCCCCAAAAAACCAGTCTCATTGCCCTACAAGGCCGCAACTATCTCATTTGGCGCCAAGGTACAGTACACTGCCGAACCTGATTCCACTCCAGCTCTCAACGAAGCCGGCGTCAAACGTGTCCAAGGCATTGTCGGTGCCCTCCTCTACTATGCACGTGCAGTAGACAACAAACTCCTCCATGCCCTCAGCAAAATCGGCACCCAACAAGCCACCGCCACTGAAGCCACCAACACACGAGTCAAACATCTGCTTGATTACTGTGCCACGTATCCCAACAATGGCATCTCCTACCGCGCCAGCAGCACGATCTTGGCAGCTCACTCCGATGCAGCCTACCTCAATGTCAGCAACGCCCGAAGCCGCGCTGGCACCCACATCATGCTCTCCGAAAACATCCCCTCTCCCCCCCTTCAATGGTCCTGTTCTCACCCTGGCACAGATCATCAAATTTGTCGCCTCCTCCGCCGCAGAGGCCGAACTAGCAGGCCTATACATCTGCGCCAAAGAAATGGAGCCTCTCCGCAACTCTCTTGTCAAAATGGGTTGGCCTCAGCCTAACTCGCCCATTCAAACCGACAACACTACAGCCCTTGGCGTTGCCAACAAAACCATCATCACACGTAAAATGAAATCCATGGACATTCGCTTATGGTGGCTACGCTGCCGCGAATTGCAAGGCCAATTCTGCTACTTCTGGGGTCCCAGCCCAACCAACTATGCTGATTATCCAACAAAAGCACATTCAGACATCTACCACGAATCCATGAGGCCCACTCACGCCGGGTAGCGGACCTACTTTTCTCTCCACTCCGTATTCGCACTCCGCTGCGTCCCCCGTTCTGCAAGGGTGTGTTAATACACGCATTTCACACTGTATCTCAACGTGTCCATCATGGACACATCCCAGAACGTTCTCACCACACGGAACCACTCATTCTCACATGAGTTCTCAAACACATCATGTTGATTGTTGAATAACATCACATCGTCAATTTATAGTACCATAAATTAACGAGGTAACTTTTACCATCACTCGTGCTCTTCAACATTGGCCTACCCTGATTGCTCAAAATGGTTTGAGATTTATACTGACAGATCCAAGAGAGAACTTGGAGCCGTCATTACTCAGAACAATCGGCCAATTGCATTTTTCAGCAGAAAACTCTCTGTCTGTCAGCAAAAATACAGCGTAACTGAAATTGAACTTCTAGCCATAGTTGAAACACTCAAAAAATTCAAAATTCAAAGGAATGCTGTGGAGCCAATCAATTGTAGTCTACACAGATCACAAAAATCTCATGCAAGACGCGCTCGGTTTAACCTGTGACAGGGTTTACTGTTGGCATTTATTGCTAGAAGAATATGGTCCTGAAATCGTGTAGATCAAAGGAATCCACAACACAATTACGGATTCGATTCTACACCTTGACTTTGGTCCTATCACGGACGTCAAGGAAAACTGGATGACCTTCACCAAATGCCGGTGCTATTACACCCTGCAAGCAGCAGAGGAAACATCCCCAGTCAAACACAGAGACCTCATGAACTTTGTGTTTGCTAACCGCAGCAAAGAGAATGCGATCTATCCCCTGACAGTTAGGGAGATTGCCGCAGCTCAACACATGGATAAAACGCTGGACAAACTCAGCCTGCTGGAGGCATACAAACCTCAGCTGGTAGAAAATGTTCAAGTACTGTGCAAAGATGGCAAGCTTGTCATCCCACAGGAACTCCAGCAGCGAGCAGTACAGTGGTACCACCACTACCTGCAGCATCGAGGGACAACCCGTCTTGAAGAGACTCTTCGCGCTGCCATGTATTGGAAAGGATTGCGACATTCCGTTCGCACCTTTGTCAAAAAATGTCATAAATGCCAAGTCAACAAACGACGCCAATGCAGGTGCAGTAAATTACTGACAAAACTGGTTGCGTCAGACCCTGACCTAAGCCAGTTGGATGTGAAAATATTAATGTAGAAGTGTTGGCAATTGATGAATTGAAATTATGAGCTTAAAATCTACTCAAAAATGATAATTGATGATCATCAATTATCATGGGTTTAGCATGTAATTTACATGATAATTGCGCCTCTGTAGTATTGTGTCTACAGGGGTTGTACATAGCACCACTGAGCTGGCCTGAGCTCCTATGTGGGATTTTACATGATCCTGGTATGCTGCCAGGATCTTCATGTGGTGCGATCAGATCTGTTCAAGTTGAACAGTCAAATCTTTCAGATCTGTTCAAGTTGAACAATCAAAT
Organism: Cyclotella cryptica; assembly: GCA_013187285.1. Classification (NCBI taxonomy): domain Eukaryota; phylum Bacillariophyta; class Thalassiosirophyceae; order Thalassiosirales; family Thalassiosiraceae; genus Cyclotella; species Cyclotella cryptica. The sequence continues at coordinate 201,232 of JABMIG010000240.1, forward strand.
CTTTCGATTGGTCTGGCCGTTGTCCATTGTTTGATTGGTCTGGCAGTTGTCCGTCATCCGTTGGACAAGTTCCACGTGGCGGCGATCGTGTTATTTTGTGGATCAGGATGTTACGTGATCGTGTTAATTTCCTAGGTCCAGGGTTCGAACCCCGAACAAACAGTATGATATTTTTATTCGGTCCTGGGTTCGATTCTCAGGCCAGATTGCATGTTTCAGGCCAGTGTGATCCGTGGCCTATGTCACTCGCCCCCACAAATGGTGAATTAGGGTGATTGGAAAAAACCTCATGGGAGGGAAAAAACGGGAAGGGAGATGAAGTGACTACTTTAAGCGTAAGACTTAGGTGGAGAGGGAGACATATAGTTTAACATGTTTTAACTTTCAAAATAAGGTGTTACTCTCCTAATGTTTAATCGTTCTGATTTTGTTCCGCGTTGAACCCTAATGGTGCCATTTGTATGAACTGATGTGATAGTCCAAGGATCACGTTCAAGGTGGCTTTCTGACTTGCAGAGGATACCGTCTTTCCGTAGCAGTACTTTATCACCGACTTTGTAATCCCAATCCTTGCGTGTCCTGGTTTTACACGTGGTATTGAGATCAGTCTGGCGTTGCCTGTAGTCTCCTATTTTGTTCCAGTCAGCTAGGAAGGGAATGTCTATCAGCATGTCCAGACCAAACATTGCTGCTCCTGGAGAGGCTTTAAGCACTGTATGGTAGGTAGAGTGAATGGCCCATGCCACATTAGTTAGGAATGTGTCCATGTCACTGGGATTTACTGAGTCGGCCATATCGATTTCAGCAGTGCGGAGCATCACCATGATGACTTGATGCACCCGCTCCAGTATTGCATTCCCTTGTGGGCTCTTGACACTGGTCGGCTTATGCTTGATGCCATATGTGTCACATGGGGCTTCGAAGTGAAGTTTAAATTCGCTTCCATTGTCATATATTACATGTTGACAATTTGGGTACCGACTGAACCAGGTCTTGTTCACCCAGGTACTAATCATGGCTGAGGATTTATCAAAATAAGGAACCGTTGGTGTATTATGTGTTGAGATGCCCTTACGTCCCCGTGTACCCGTGGGAATGGTAGGTTTGTCGACCACCGGCAGTTCTATGATTTCGAGCCAACTAGTTGCTGGGTCTATCATAGTCCGACACATAAAGTCAATTTCTGTCTTATCTTTCCCTTTGAGAGTGTATGGTCCAATGAGATCCACACAGAGTGCCTCCCAAGGATTTCGTATCACCAGTTTGGTGGGTAACTTGCCATACTTGTGTTTTTGTCGTTTATTGACTTGGCATTTGTGACAGTTTTTGAAATATTTTCGAACGGTAGTTCTCATATCTGTCCAGTACATTGCAGTCCAAAGTGTCTCCTCAAGACGAGTTGCTCGGGGGTGTTGAAGGTAATGGTGGTACCAACTTATGGCTCTATGATGGAGAGCTGTAGGAAGGACCATGGCTGTGCCTTTACACAGCACCTGTGTGTTTTCCACCAAGCACACGGTGTACTTTTTATCACTAACCAATTTTTGAATGCTGGGGTCAGAGAGCTGAGCCTCCACAATCTCATTGACTGTGAGAGGATAAATGACATCCTCTTCACTGCGATTAGCAAACACTAAGTTCATGGAGTCTTGGTGTATTGCTGTCTGCTGTGGCTGTGATGTGGTGTGGGATGCATAGTGGCACCAACACTGTGTGAAGGTCATCCAGGTGTCCCTCTGATTGTGGACAGGGCTGTAGTCAAGGCAAGAGATAGCATCGGCTACGGTGTTGTGGATGCCTTTGATGTGGATTATTTCTGGGCCATATTCCTCAAGAAGTAACCTCCACTGGTATACTCTGTCTGAGGTGAGGCCAAGGGCATCTTGGACAAGATTTTTATGGTCAGTGTAGACCTTTATCTTTTGCCCCCAAAGCATGCCTTTGAACTCTTTTAAAGTTTCTACTATGGCTAAGAGTTCTATTTCTGTTACACTGTATTTTTGTTGTGTCTCAGAGAGTTTTCTGCTGAAGAACGCAATTGGCCTATTCTGTTGTGTAATCACTGCACCCATCTGTTTTGATGAGGCATCAGTGTAGATTTCAAACTCTTTGGAGTAATCAGGGTAGGCCAAGGCAACGTCTTTTGCAATGACTGCCTTTACCGCATCGAATGCTCTTTGATGTACCTCATCCCATTGCCAAGGGACCTTCCTGGTCTTCAAGGCTCTGGTAACTTTGGTATGACCACACTCTCCTACCAGTGAGGTGAGTGGGGCAAGCATGTTGCTGCGCTTCGTTGAAAGATTTCGGTAGTATTGGACCATTCCAAGAAATCTACGGAGGTCTTTGATCCAGTTGGCGGTGTTAGTGTGAGGATTGCCTGTACCTTTTTTGTTGTGGTTTAATACCATCTGTAGTGAACACATATCCCAAGTACTCTGTTTCTGTGGCACAGAATTTTGATTTTCGGGCATTTATCTTTAGACCCGCGTCTCGCAACCTGGTCAGGACCTGCCTTAGCTTCTGTAGGTGGTCGTCCAGGCTAGCCCTTGTGATGCACAGTAAGTCATAAAGGTACGTTCTTACAAATTCAAGGGCTACCATTAGTTCTGACATCTTTGCCTGAAAAATATCAGGCAAACTTGCAATACCCATCAGTAGTCTGAGGTAAGAGTACTTTCCCCAGGGAAATATGATGGTGCAGATTTTGGATGCGTCAGGATCCAACCTAATGGTGTAGTAACCCATATTTAAATCTAGGGCTGTAGCAAAAGTAAATCCTTCTGACTCTTTCAGAACTGTGCTGATTTGGGGTATTGGAAATGGCTTCCTAACAAGCCTTTTGTTTACTTCCCTAAAATCACTGATCATGCGCACAGTTTGGTCTGATTTGGGTATTATGAATGACGGAGATGCCCATTCCGATGCGGGCTGAAACTCCATTACTCCCAGTTCACACAATCTGTTTAATTCTTTGATTGTTGTTTCCTTTCTTATTTTTGGAACTGGATATGGCCTGCCATGATATGGTTTGGCGTCTTCCTTTAGTTCAAAGGAGACAGGCTCTGTTCTCCAATCACCTAGTGTCCCCTCAAACAGTTCCTCAAATTCCTTGAGTAACTCCAGTAACTTGTTCTTGTCGTGGAGACTGAGGTGTGGTCCAGTGGCATCTACCACTGCTTGGATGTCTGCCTTTTCATAATTAGCATCCAGGATTTCGACTACCCTTTGTGTGGCCTTCCAAGTCTGGTAGGGTTGACGCATCATCAGGTGTCTGTTCGGACTCTTGTGTGACGTAATTGTTCTTACTTGCTTGTCACTGCAAACGAGGTGTTAGCAAGACTGTTAGTGACAAATTATCTCTTGCTAACAAATCGTATGTAGGAGTTATACTGAGGCTTTTTTCTCATGAGTTCGTGAAAAATCAAAACTGTTAGATAAATTGTTAGTAAGTTTGAGACCTCCATCCTATCTAGCCTTTTGACCCGCTTGCTAACAGTCTAACTAACAACATCCGTTTTTGCTAATGTTTTAGCTAACAGAGTTGATCGAGATCGAAATGCTTGACTCCGAAATCCTTACTAACAGATTTACTAACAGCGACTCTGCCACCACGCGTGGGCGTTCTGGTAGGAGTAGCGCTTAGTAGAATCTCTTTTCCTCTGTTCATACAAAGTCGACTTTTGATGAGAAATTGCATTTTGAATAATCTACCTCCTCTGTTCCAACAAAAATCATTCATATACAGAAATTACTATTTATTGGACTAGATTTTTGCCCCAAAACACACTCAAAAACACACTTCTCCACTCATTAAAGCAAAACATACTCCTTTCCCTCATCCCTCTCACATATCCCCTACAATGAACATCCTCTCACAGAAAGCACAACCCTTGACAAGCTCAAACCAATGTTGACGTTCAATATTATCTTTGGTACACCACCAAATGTCAGCACATAGCTGCAGATTGCGTTGCTCATGATGACAAGACATCATCAACTCCCTTTCACTTGGAACGCCACCTCTTGTTTTTCTTCTGGGCTATTGAATGTTCCTCATGGCATTTGTGACAAACTGCATGTTGGCATTCTCCTGGAAGGCTTGTTCTCTGGCAAATGAATACACAATAAGTGTTCTTTTTCAATTGAATAGAATGATCCCGTCTAAATGTGATAGTTCTCCAGTCCTTCCCCATATATTCCTCCCCAATTACTTGCGTATCTTATGCATTACAGGGATAGATAAAAAAGTCTGACAGAACTCATTCACTTCATGTACCAAAAACTTACCTGTATCAAAGGAATGACATTTAGATGACATTAGTAAGTGTCTTGTGAATCTAACGGTCATTTGGTGAAGCTCTCAAATTCATATCTTACCTCTTCCTTCTTTCCGCTGCCAACGTCGGTTTTATTTTTAACACCTTAAATATTGGAGTCATTTCAAAAGGGATGCAGTTATCAAACTAGAATTTTATGCTTAATCAATGGCAATGTCTGTTGCTTACCTTTTCCTTTACAAGTGCCATCTCCTTGCTTCTCTCCTCACCTGCCTGTAATAAGTGAACGGATTGAGCAGAAAAGAAATGATTTGAGACAATGCATTGAATGATATTATGTCTGTTTCTTACACTCACAATGATTAGTAATTTTTCATTTATCTTGTCAGATGTCTGTTGAAAAGTAAAAAGGCAAAGCAGTATGGTGGGACCAAATTAGTTGAAAGACCGATGGCTTGTAGGTATCTTTTATCACATCCCCCTTGGCAGTATTTGACAATGTACTAGAAAAGCACCAATCTTATAAAGCTGTTATAGAGTTAAAGATCATTTCGAAGGACAGCTCAACTGCAGGGAAGTTTTCAATGGTCTGTAAAAATAATTCTGGTTGAATTGGGTATGTCTTGGGTTTTGTCACTCCATGGTGCCACCAATCAAGGCATTGGTCACAACAGCTTTCCCTCTTCAGATTGACAGCTGGGGGCGAAATAATGAATTCAATGTTTTTGAGGTGAGAGGATGGACAGGATGGGACTAGATTGTCATCGAACTGACCAGAATGTCTCCATCTATGAGTGAATGTACCATTTTGAGTGGTACAAGTGTTTGAGCACCTTTCTACATAATCATTGCTTGTCATTTCAAGAAACACCATTGTTGGGTATACATGATTTTCCTTCCCTCCCCAGTATCTGAGTGTTGGAGACTGAAGATCTTTCAACTCCTTGAGCAGCTGGATGAGAATATCATTTTGGTTTTGTCTCTGAAAGCACAAAGCAAAGGGTGCTGTATGGCGGCTGGTATTTTTATAGTTGGGGGCAATGACAGTCAGTGTGAACATCTGCAGACTGTTGAATTCATTCTTTCCTTTGATCTGATGAGCCTCGAATCCATCTGACCATACTCTTACGAGGAGGATTCGGGTGTCAATCAAGATATCCGTCATGGTTGAAACATTTTGGTGAAGATTACATAGGAATTTCGTCCCATAATGACCAGATTTATCTACCCAGTCTTCTTCATGCCCAGCACGGAAGAACATTACATCTATCCCCGTTGCTAAAATATGATTGATGATTTCTTTGGCTGGGATGTAAGCAGCCTTGTGACTAATACTGACTGTTGGAATTGGTAAATTTTTGACAATAGAATTTTGTCCTTCTATATAGACTGCTCGAACTGTCTTATGATTCAACGGGGCTTTGATGGAAGATGGCTTATCACCATGATCCTGCAATGCTGTCTGAACACAATCATTTATTTCCTGTACTATTGATGATACTTCCAGTTTGTCAATTCCACAGGCGGCAAGCACCTGAACGATGGAATTCTGATAATTTTCAGACAGTGCTTTCTTCTCAGATTGGATGAGTTCATTGTGTTGGGAGATATTGTGAAGGGTCATAGTTGCTAGGTCAACTGATTTTGTGGTGGGGAGTCCATAGTACACTGACGCAATGTGGAGATGGAAAAACATGTCTTCAACTGATAGTGAGGAGAAATCACTATAGACTTTCGAGTCAATGACAGAATTGAAAACCAACCCCTTTAATCCATCCCCTTGATTCTTGTGGTCCCTCATAAAAAATCTCGCACTACCACTAGGCCATTCATCACGGTTTCCCAGAATATTGAGGAGGTTGTTCCTATTGGAATGACAAGAAATAAGACCTCGCGTGTCAGAAATTCCCGTGCCACTACTGGGATCGAATTCAACTTACCATTCCCCCATCTTCAACTCCAAGAAGGTGTTCATTGCTAACTCCACTCTCCTCTGTTGGCTTTGTTTCCTTGTCCATTGTCAAGTCAACTTGCGAATCGCACCGTCAATTAGAATTGGGCCGAGAAGTAGCGCCAAGACCATATCCGACAAGATCCTTATAGTTTTCCACATTGCTATCCCCCCTTTCCCATATTGGGTAAGTTTCGGGATGGCGTTTTGTCACGTTGTTGTTGTCATTGCGTCGTACACATTTGCATCCTTTATCTTGCAGTCTCCCAGACGTATGGGAACTTTGACTCCTGCAGGACAAGCAAAAGAAAAGCACTTTTCCACAATTTCCAATAGAAGAAGGACATGGTGAATGATGGAGTACCACAATTTCATTTACAATGTGTGCAGAGGAGAAGTAGGGCCTTCCGTCAAAGTGAAATAAAGATGATTTGCAGCTGGGGCATTTGATATTTTTCTTCTTGTGCCAAGAGTGTAATCGATTTTGTATCTTATTCTGCTCCTCAGAATTCATTTTGTATTTGTGACAGTGTGGCCAGAGAGATGCAACTGCAGAGTGGGCTCGACAGGGGTGTGTGGTGAGGATAAGTTGCATTATTCTGGATGGATGTGTTATCCCATTAGGGCCTACATGGTATGATATATACTGTTGAGATCTGAAATCTGATCAAACCTCATGAATGTTGTACTGCATGACAGAAATGATTGGAATTGCTCCATTGGGCTGAGGTATCTTAGGTCTAAAAGCAGCTAGTTATTTCAAAAAATAATCATTTAGATCTCTCTGTTAGTAAAATTGTAAGCAGCCCGTCAAAGTCAAACATTGTCCCCAAAACCTTACTAACAGTTAGCAAGAAGTGAGAAAGAATTCATGACTCCACCCCTTGAATCGACCGTTGAGACCGGTGTTAGCTATTCTGAAAATAAAAAAATCTTCCTTACAGTTTAACTAACAGTCTTAGGAGCCTTACTAACAATTCGTTTGCAGTGGTGCAGTTGTCTGATTTGCTGCAAGATCTTCTTGTGTTGGTGAAAGTATGTGATCCGAGTTAACTGATTCCGATGTTGTCTTTTTAAGACTTTGTTCTTTTGGGTCGCTTCTAGCATCTATAAGTTCAGTATTCAAATTTGAATTTGACATTAGACTATCAGTAGCTTTATTCTGACAAGGGGTGGTTTATTTGTCTAACTGAGTACTATGTGTTAAAATACTTTGACTACAGTTCGCCCCATGTGCTACTGGACCCGCCCTGTCAGGTGGAGTCAGAGTCACTGCTGTCACTGTCATAATCACGCTTGCGCTTCTGAGAGCTCTTTGTAAGCCTTTTGTTTGCTTTCTTGAGCTTTTCAACCTTTGCAGAAAGCTGAGCAAATGCACTAGCGGTTTTCTTATCAAGGGCTGTGCTACCATGCTGGCCCTTGTCAAATCCCTTCTTGGGTTTACCGTCCTTCTTATACTTGCGACAGTCGGACGTGTTGTGTGTCGCATGTGCGCCCCCATGCTACTTGCATAAGGCACAATGCTTTGCCGTCTTGCGAACCTTCTTGGGAATAGGTTCATTGAACGATACCATTTTCCTCTTGTTGGACTCGCCAGGATTTGCCTTGCCCTTTTTGGCGGACTGATCACGCTCTGTCGGGAAAGCCTTCTCGATCTTCTCAAGGTCATCGAGCAGGTCACGAATGCACTGTGGCATGGTTTTGGCCTTTAGCTCGTACTAGGCCTGCCAGGTCCCAGGGCACATACAAAGGATATTCGGCATCGTCAATCGGCCCTACCTTCTAGGTCGCCGGGGTTTCCCAATTGCTCTGGTAGAGATAGGGCAATAGTTCCAGGTAGTCATTTAGCTGCTGAACGCGCTGCATGAACTGCCGGATACGCACCCGGTTGGGCTTCTTGAGGCCATTACTGATGTAATACCTCTGTGCTTTGGCTGCGTCATTCCTGAACACCGTAAGCAGATGGAACGTGACACACTCCATGAAGGAGGCCCATGTCTTGCTCCTCGGGGTGTTGTGAACATTGCCCCTCAAGTCCTTCCACGGACTGCAGTCGATCTGCTCCACCAGGATTTTACTCTGTGGCTGCCTTGCTTCTTCCAAGAGGAAGTTGGAGTAGAGCTGAAGGTTCTGGTTGACAACGTGCTCCACTGCACTCTTCGCCTTGGTTTGGGCCTCAGTGGCCTTGTCAATAGCCTTGGAGAGGGCTGAGTCATCGCTGACTTCGTCTTCCGTGAGGTCGCGACTCAGTGACACTTCCTCTAGCTTCTCTGTGCACTCCTTCTCAGCCCAAACAAGTCATTCATAGGCCTCTTGTAGGCCTTTTGCCTTAATGGCTGTGATCGCTTGTTGGACGTGCACTAGGAACTTCTCTGGGGTACCGCATGACCACACGGACACCCTTAGCTCCACCTTGGTGGGTAGAGTGAGCTTGATTGAGGCAGTTAAATCCAACAGCCTCTTGTAGGTCATCCTTCTCTGGAATGTAGGGGATGGGTGGTTTTACCCAACCGCTTCCACGCTCACACTCTTGGGGCTTGAGTCCGTCTGGGACTGCCTTGCTCATCTTGAGGTTATCAAGGGCTCTTCCGAGAGGGGTCCCAACAAACAGGGCCTTGAAAAACTCTTTGGGGCACTTGTACAGGACAACGTGATGGTACGTTGGTCTTGCTGGTTGGGCGTAGGTGCGCTCTGCCTCTATGATGACGAAGGTTGACTGAGTATGGGTACAATGTGGAGAAAAAAATCGTTACCTCGTTGTCCCAAGAATGATAGTTCTGCAGTGAAGACAAGCAGTAACTCAATGGATGTATAGATGGCTCTGCGTGGGAAGGTCTCACGCCACGGCTATCAGCTGATGGTGACCTAAGCCAGTTGGATGTGAAAATATTAATGTAGAAATAAAATGGTAGGATGTGTTGGCAATTGATGAATTGAAATTATGAGCTTAAAATCTACTCAAAAATGATAATTGATGATCATCAATTATCATGGGTTTAGCATGTAATTTACATGATAATTGCGCCTCTGTAGTATTGTGTCTACAGGGGTTGTACATAGCACCACTGAGCTGGCCTGAGCTCCTATGTGGGATTTTACATGATCCTGGTATGCTGCCAGGATCTTCATGTGGTGCGATCAGATCTGTTCAAGTTGAACAGTCAAATCTTTCAGATCTGTTCAAGTTGAACAATCAAGTCTTTCGATTGGTCTGGCCGTCGTCTGTTGTTCAATCGGTCTGGCAGCCGTCCGTCATCCGTTGGACAAGTTCCACGTGGTGGCAATCGTGTTATTTTGTGGATCAGGATGTTACGTGATCGTGTTAATTTCCTAGGTCCAGGATTCGAACCCCGAACAAACAGTATGATATTTTTATTCGGTCCTGGGTTCAATTCCCAGGCCAGATCGCATATTTCAGGCCAGTGTGATCCGTGGCCTATGTCAAACCTCCTAGGAGGTACTTTGTGTGGACCTAATTGGACCATACACTCTCAAGGGCAAAGATGGAACTAAAATTGACTTTATGTGTGTCACAATGATAGATCCAGCTACCAGTTGGTTTGAGATTGTGGAACTACCGGTAACTGAATTCAATTCTATTATTCCCACAGGTAAACTAGGTTGTAAATTACCCAATAATTCCCCAGTAATTTAGGATTACCCAGTAATATTGCCTTTTTTTTAGAGAAGGCGGTTCTTGTCGCAGTGAAATTACTGTCTAACAAAAATCAGTTTAGGGTTGGGGTTAGGGAAATCAATGAGACTCCTCTTGCAAAATTACTGGGGAATATACAGTAATTCTTGGGGAATTACCATGATTACTGTGACAGTAATATTTTGGGGTTTTTGGCGACAGCACCAAAAACAGTAATTGGCAACCTAGCGGGTAAAAAGGGCTGCGAGGGTACTAACACACATAATAAACCTAAAGAAGCTTACTTTGATAAATCATCAGCACATGGGCTCTTTAGTGAACAAGATCTGGTTTAGCCATTACCCACGTTGTCAAGTAATCACTTACGACAATGGAAGAGAGTTCAAGCTCAATTTCGAAACCCTATGTGATTCATACAGTATCAAGCATAAGCCAACCAGCATCAAGAACCCCCAAGTGAATGCAATACTAGAACAGATGCATCAAGTAATCATGACAATGATCCGTACCGCTGAATTAGACATGGCAAATGCAGTGGCTCCAAGTGACATAGCAGACTTCCTCACAGATGCTGGATGGGCCGTTCCCTCCACATACCACACGGTACTCAAAGCCGCTCAAGGCGCAGCAATATTGGGCAGGGACATGCTGTTTGACATTCCCCTCCTACCTGACTGGAACAAAATAGGAGATCATGGGCAATGCCAAACCGATCGCAACACCCAACGTGAAAACAAGTCTTGTGTTGATTGGGATTATAAAATTGGTGATAGAGTACATCTTCGCAAAGAAGGTATCCTCCGCATATCAGAAACAATATACCATAAAGATCCTTGGACTATATCAACAGTCCATACGAATGGTACTATCAGGTTTCACCGCGGAACAAAATCAGAGCGATTACACATTAGGAGAGTAGCACCATACTTTGACATGACAGACACATAAAATAACAACTGTTAGTGAATCACTCTTACTCCTCTCTCCACTAACACTTACGCTTGAAATTATGCTTCGTAGTCACTACGCCACCAGGAAAGTCTTGTATCACCAGTATGATTGGTACACAAAAACAAGTGTCTTCCTCTACAAAAGGCCTAGCCATTTTTTGTTTCTACTTGAAAGGCTTTTTTCACACACCTCACCTGATCCTCCATTCGTGGGGGCAAGTGATAGAGCTTACAGGTGGAACTACATAAGTCTCCTTCACTTTGTGTGACACAGAGGAAGGACAAAAATTCATAAGATATTAGTTTCTCAGAAACAAAATCCAAATAGGGTTTTTCTTCTTAAGACACCACCATACACAATGTAGGTGTTTTCTTAAGTTAAATATCCAATAGGAGTTTTCCTTCTCAGGAACCTTCTCATGGGACAGTTCCTTTGGGCAGTTGAGAATGGATCAGTCATGCAACTGCCACAAATCAATGCCAATCTCTCCCGTGACCATTTGTGTTTTGTTGATGCATGATATAGCTAGCATATCATGCATCCCTTGTACAGTAGTGTTAAGCTCATAAAAACAAAGTCAGCAAAGTGTACAACAAGATTTTTTAAATACTTTTTGGCTTAGGTCACTTTCATGTTTCGTCCGTTGAAAAAATAACCATACTTTCTCCCGTGTTGCCAATTATTCGCAATGTCTTTTTTCGTATCCTACTTCTATAGTTGTACATAAGTAGCCGGAAAAGAGCCAAAAAACTGTTAAGGCACCTCATTTGTGTGTGAGGGTACGCCTATTGTACTGTATGTATCATATTATTGGCGGAACATTTATCTCAGCAAGACAGGCAGCTCGCAAAAAATAGGTCATTTTGGCGATAATATTTCGGCGAAGTGACGACTTAAAAAACTCTGGCGACTTGCGCGACTGAAACTGACGACACTGTGACGACTCGGACAACGAAAGTGACGACTCATGACCAAGTGACGACCGCAGAGTCGTCAAAATGTCGTAAGTTACGACTATGTTACCACCTCCAAAGTCATCAGGTATGACCATGTTACCACCTCCAAAGTCGTCAGGTACGACCATGTTACCACCTCCATAGTTGTCAGGTACGACCATGTTACAACCTCCAAAGTCGTCAGTCACGACCATGTTACTACCACAAAAGTTGTACTTACGACAAGTTACGACCATGTACTGATTCTTTCATGTTCTTTACGAACAACATGTGACGACAAGTGACGACCACGACCAAGTTACTACCGTAGAGTTGTAAGTTTCGACCATGTTACCACCTCCAAAGTTGTCAGGTACGACCATGTTACCACCTCCAAAGTCGTCAGGTACGACCATGTTACCACCTCAAAAGTCGTCAGTTACGACCATGAGACGACTTTTTGTCGTCCGTTGAAGAAGTAGCTACCACCCAACTGACGACAACTGACGACACGAATATGTTCGTCGTGACTGAAGTGACGACTCTCGCCGAGTTTTTTCCCCTAAAGAGAAGATATTTTTAGCGAGTTGCCTGTCTTGCAGATATCTCGAAACGTGCGTTCGAAAAAAGGATGGTCTGTCCACTCAAGTATCTTAGAGACATAAAGGTAGGGGTATGGGTTTTTATAGCCCCAGTCTAATATATGTACTGAGAAAATATGGCTTTCTTTATGTCATTTAATGACTGTCCCTTGGGATTTTCCGGGTTTTTAAAGCCTCCTGAGGAGTTACTCCGATGAAAGCTTGATGGGTACATCGAGTCAATAGGAATTAATATAATAGCCAAAAAATCCAATTCCTCCAGACTAAAAAATAAAAAATAAAATAGCGTGTCCCTCCGGGTGATGGACAGACGTGCTCGGTGGCAACATCACGGCACAGAGGTGGAAAAACTGTTCCACCACCAATCTCATTCTGTGGCGAGAGTTGTCGCAACCTCCATGGCGAAACGAACTGCGGGCTGATTGTTGTGTTGCTAGATAGTTCTAAGCTGTTCACGCACATCATCATCATCATCATCGCGCTTCGCCATCTTCGCCACAACGCTACGAGAAACATGGTTGCTCCACGTGATTTCCTGGCGGAGGCTTTTGCCATGGTGGGCAAAGTCTTCGTGAAGACTCGCCACCGCCACTGAACTCCCCTCCCGCGCTGCCAACACAGACACAGGAGGAAACCGAGCTACCTGGCACGACGCTAGCTGCGGCACCACCGGACGGCGACAACGACCCGTGGCTTCTCCTCCCAGCCATCGCGAGCGAGCACGGGGGACGGGAAGCGGCGCCACCTCCACCAGCTCTACCAACTCAAACAGAGCACGCTGCAACCACTGCCACTGCCATGGGCACGGTCCCGTGCACGTCGGTTTCACCGGCTCTTACAGGAACCCTCCAGGCGGCCGTGCACAAGCTCTCGCACGAGTCGGGCAAACTGCCGACTTCCACAAGCGAGTGGGCCTGGCAGCGGGAGGTTGGAGGAGCAGCTGCGAGGACCAAGGTGTTTAAGGAGCAGGCGCTAGCAGGCTCCCGCCGGTTGTTTGCCTCCGTCCAACCCGGGAACCGTTTTATCAACGTTATGCACTCCGCGGCCGTGTATTTTGATCCCACGTCTGGGGACGACGCGTCCATGAGGGCGGTGGCATTTGTGGGAGACAGGTCGCCGCAGCAGGGGTGCATCCCCGTAGGGCTCAAGCCAGAAAAGCCGTGGAGCTGGCCGAGCGTTGCAATGGGGACTGACGAAGAGGAATTCGGGGCCCTTGCGCCGGCTGGATCAACGCCGCCACGATGGTACCAACCAGGAGGCCTGAAGACCTCACAACAGGTACCAACGATCCTGTTTGTACCGACGCTGCTCGGTATCTTCCTCACGAGCCACCCACGAACTCCGTGGGATCTCTACCACGAAGCAGTACGCCTGGGGAATGATCCCGAGGCACCCGTGTCCGCAGACGACGCCTCCCTCGTCAGACTCTGGGCGATGGCGGCGGCACAATCAAGTGACGGCAGCAAAAGCCTCCTCAGCATGGACCTTGAGCCCATCCTGACGTTCGAGACTCCCTTCACGGATTGGACAATGTCAAGGCTGGTGGCAACACTTGGGAGCGCAACACCCCAGCAGGCAGCAGAGGGCACGACGGTACCGCAGGGCCCATCAGATCGGAGGGCAATGGACAGTATATCCTTGCGAACGGCGGAGACTCTCCGGGCGGTAGTGGAGGCACTCAACAAAGGGCCATTGGCGGCGTCGGGTGGGACTAGCTCGGCAGTATCAAACAACAATAAACACGTGTATTCAGAATATGAATTGGCAGCCCTCCAGGGCTTCTGTGGAGTGACAGAGCCTCGCGGCATCCCGCGCCTCTGGTTGACGTTCCAATCAGCCCGTAAAACTGAGGAAGTTCGAGCAAACCTAAAGGAGGGGATGCAGGCGTTCGCGGGCGCAGAATTGCGAGATCGATGGGGGCGTTTTCTTCGAGAAGAAGACATTGGATGACTTGGTTGACCTGAAGTTCAACCCGGGTGGAGGGACAGCGGTGCTGAAGTCGGCTGGGATGGGACTATCCATCCTCACCTGCCGCCCAGTCAGTGCGACAGAAAGGGAACTCGCGCTGCAACGCGAGGAGGCCTTTCTCTCATCCAAGAGCAACCGCACTTTGGAGGAAGCATTCAAGCTCTCCACCAATGGCGCCAGACACCCGCCCTCGACATTCCACGAACTCCGCTTACTCGCAGCCACGTATGCCAGCCTACTCTTCGTGCTGTTTGGCGCAAAATGCGACCACTTCCACAAGGTTTGGAACATCCATAATATCATGAAGGATGAAGATGTCGAAGAAAAGCGCCATGACTTCACGGCGACTCTATGTCGGCAGATCGTATGGGCTATCTTGGATGACGGTAGGGGCTTCTTTAACAAGAGGCTGCATCCCAAGAAGTTCAAAGGGGACCCTAGTCTCATCCCTTTCCCACGCTCTCTGTTGGACGCCATCTACCCCAACATCAGGTGGCAAGAGCCAATTAACCGAAGATTGCCCATCCAATGGACAACCCAAGGCATATCACACGACACTCGCAATCTGAGGCTCCCAGGGGCGGGGCTGAGTGCATTTGGTACGGTAGCCTTTGGAGGGATGGGGGCCCGCAGTGGAATGGCCTGGCAGTGGGAGGCAGCAGAGCCACACACTACCCAGGCACGGCATTCGTACCACCTCCACCACCTGCAGGACCTCCTCCGAGCTTCAAACCACCGGCTGATCCCTCTTCGACCGACAGGCTCGCACATATCCACCCAGTACTCCGAAAACACCTGGGTGAGTATCATCGAGTGTTCAGGGGATCACTCATGTTTGGCAAAATCCTTGCCGCAGGGAATGTGAAGTGGGAGGACCTGCCTACGTTGCCAGACTACGTCGATGAGCGGGGTAAGAATATTATTTGTTTTAACCATGTGTGCGGGCGATGCCCCTTCAGGCCATGCCGCCTTCGAAAGGGACACGTCCCTAAGGAAAAAATTCCGGACGCTTGGGCTGAGAGCCTTTGGAAAATGATCGAACCTGGGATCACTCACAATCTACGAACGACAGCAAGTGGAGCGGAGGCAGGCAGCCCAAGCAAACGGCAACGGATGTGACAGGAAGTCGCCCCGCCATCCAGTATCGCCATGGTGTTGGGACAAGACAGGACGGCGGTGGCATCAGCGCTGGTGGGGATCCGGCAGGGGTTGGAGAGACACATGTGCAGAGGGAGGAAAAGGTGGAGGAGCAGGGGATAGGAGCGAGGAGAAATGTTCTGGGTGAAGTGCATAGGGACCTCCTCAACAATGGCGAAGGTATGAAAAGTACCATGTGCGTGGCACATTAAATATTAGTATGAAACCTTGTTGTTAGCGGATTGTACTGCTATTGCCCCTGTATTACACCATTGACTGCTCTCGTATGTCTGTCTCTTGTAACATGTCCCCTGGGAACGCGTGTTAAATGCGGTTGCGCTCCCGGGCATGGCTGGGATGTCTACACATACTGTCTTGCATAGCCCGCCCGTCGGGCGCGCCCTGGCAAAGAGCCACTACACAAGAGCACTCGTCCTGGCAAAGAGCCCAACAGCGAGATAACTCGCCCTGGCAAAGAGCCCGCCATCCTGCAGCTGCACACGTCACCATCGACTGAGCCCGGACTACAGACAGGAGAGGACGGAACACGCTCACGACTCACCACAGCGCACTGGAAGGTCCACCAGTACTCGGGGATGGAACGGCAGTGACCGGTTCCACAAAGGACCAGTGGCGTAAGATCGCCAAGAGGGAGCGACAGGGCAAGCAAGCAGCTCAGCCCCTTGGCACGTACTGGAAAACGCATCACGGCGGCGGAGCACTCCCGGCTCCCACGCAGAAACATGTCAACTATAGGAACGCGATGTGTCCAAGGAACTTGGCCCTACACCATCCGGCCGCGGACCTCCTCCTCCACTACGCCACCAAAGGCTGCCCAACGCAGACCGGTAAGAATTGGACGATAGAGGAGATGGAGGCGGCTATTGAAAAAGGGGCGCATCCCTCTGCCCAGAAAGGGGAGGCAGCGGCGCAACTGCGCAAGGAAACACTAGAAAAGGTGCAGCAGGGGCAGGCGCGGCTAGTCAACTGGCGGGACATCCAACAGGACCCACCCAAAGAACTCAAGGTTTCACCGGTGGCCATGATACCACACAAGTCACGAGGATTTCGGGCCATCCTGGACCTCTCCTACAACATACAACTGACAACCCATACCCCGCCTCCGTTAATGACGCCACCGTCAAAACAGCACCACGAGGGGCAATCAACCAGATGGGACAGGTGCTCTCCGCATATCCATGCCTTCGCGGAGACTGCGGCAGACAGGAAAATCTTCATGGCCAAGTGGGACATCAAGGATGGTTTCTGGCGCCGATTGCGAGGCAGGCCAGGAATGGAACTTCTGTTATGTCCTCCCACCAGAGCAGGAAACCGACCCAGTCCAGCTAGTGGTCCCAACGTCTTTGCAGATGGGATGGATCGAGTCGCCTCCATACTTCTGCGCCGCCTCCGAGACGGGATGTGACGTAGCCGAGGTCTACATAGAGACACCGGTGGGTACCCTGCCTGACAACAAGTTCATCGACTGGGCCACAGACAGTGACGACTTCCGGGCACTGCCACTGGAGGATGCACAGGACGCCGGCCTCAAGTACGTCCTCGAAGTGTACGTGGACGACTTTTTGGGACTAGCAATACCAGCGACGCGCAACCAGCTTCGCCACACAGCCAACGCCATGATGAACGGGATCCACGACGTCTTTCCTCCTGACGCTGACGGCAGCAATGACCCAATCTCCCTGAAGAAACTCAAACAGGGGGAGGGCACCTGGGCTCTCCAGAAAGACATTCTGGGATTCACATTTGACGGCAAGAACAAGACGCTGTGGCTCGAGGAGAAAAAACGCGACGCCCTGCTGACGATTCTACACCAGTGGCTCCGGGCTAGCAGAGCTTCGAATGCAGGGATCCCATTTGAGGACTTCGAGTCGGTCGTGGCGAAAGTCCGCCACGCATTCGTCGCCATCCCGGCGGGCAAGGGGCTGCTCTCGCCATGCAACAGCATCCTCCGCAAACGCCCATCTTTCGTCTTCTTACACCGCAATGCACCGCTACGCACGGCAATACTCGAGACACGAACCCTCCTTAGGGAGTCGACACTCCTCCCCACGCCATGCACCGAGCTCGGCACAGCGTGGCCAGACTTTGTTGGAGTAAAGGATGCTTCCAAACATGGGGTGGGAGGAGTTATAGTGGGAGAAACACAGGCATGCGTCCCAACGGTGTTTCGCGTGGCGTGGCCGCCAGACATACGCGCTGACATCAAGACCCAGGACAACCCGTCCGGGCGACTCACAAACTCCGACCTTGAAATGGCGGGCCTCCTCCTCCTGTGGCTCACCATGGAGGAGGTATGCAAGCTAAAATTGGGATCACACATCGCCCTATTCAGCGACAACAGCCCAACGGTCAGCTGGGTGAAGAGAATGGCATCAAAGCGCTCACTAGTAGCCGCGCAACTGCTCCGCGCTCTGGCTCTGCGACTGAAGGCAAAGGGTGTGTCCCCATTGACCCCGCTTACACGTGGGCGGCTGCAAGAACTCCATGACAGACATCCCATCAAGATCGTGGGGCAGCGAACCGAAGTGGTTTTGTCGTACTGACTATGATTTACTGCAACTGTTTAACAAATCTTTTCCTTTACCTGAGCAGAAGTCTTGGAGCGTATTCCGCCCTTCCTTCGAAATATCTATGCGCGTGATTTCCGTGCTGCGGATGAGGGATTCTTCTCTGGAAGAGTGGCGGCGACTACCAGGAATCGGGAAGTTTATTGGAGGCACTGGGTCACCTACAGCTCAGCTGTGGGAGTGGACCCTTACTTATCGACAACCCCTTTCAACGAAGCAACCCGCCTCCTCACAGGGTTCGCAGCCCGAGTCCGATCAGGATTCTACGGTCGCAAGAAACAGGTGGCGGCTGGAACAGTCAGTACGGCGATCACGGCCGTTGGCCAGACGATCGCGCTGGAATGTGGGGTAAATCCCACAAAACTGGCCAACTCAAAGGATCTCCTGCCCCAACTCGGCCAGACACTGGAAGGCTGGCGAAAGGCAGACCCTCCAACAACCAAACAATTGCCCGTGGAGGTGGATGTGCCAGAGTTCTTAGCAACGGCTGGGAGAAAGAAGGGTGCCACCGAGCTCGTAAAGGCGGTGGGAGACTGGACCATCATCGCATTCTATTATCTCTTGCGAATCAGTGAGTATACTGTCAAGGGTGCACGCAACGAGTCGAAACAGACTACACAGTTTCGTATGCGAGATGTCACGTTCTTTCGCAAGGACCAACACGGGCGCCTGCGACAGTTGGGCAGGCAAGCCCCCACCTGGGCGATCTTGACGGCAGACGGGGCAACGCTGAAGTTGGATAACCAGAAAAACGGCTGGAAAGGTGTGTGTGTACACCATGAGGCCAATGGGGACAACTACTACTGCCCGGTCCGCGCCCTCGGTAGGCGGTACACGCATATACGCGACGCACACCAAGAGGACTCCAGCGCAGTGCTGCTCTCGGCGTACTTTGAAGAGGGGACCGCCGACGCCACGGACAAGAATATCCGCGATGCTCTCAAGTGGGCCGCGGAGGCCTTGGACTACCCGGGTGCGAAGGGCACACCCATTGAGCGCATCAACACACACTCTCTCCGCAGTGGAGGAGCAAATGCGTTGTCGCTCTCGGGGCATTCGGATATGGAGATACAGAAGATGGGTCGCTGGCGAAGCGCGACTTTCATGGAGTACATCCGGGAAGAGCTGGCTTGCTTTTCCGCCGGCATGTCGACAAAGATGCGAAAGCAATTTGGCTTCGCTCAACGTCGCAGGTGGAGTGTACACAGATGTCACCGATGCCCTGCTGGCGACACCCTACAATGCGAATGTGTCAGCCTCCGCGGCCTAAGCTGAGCGGGGGCTTCGGTCGGGCAGCCTCTCAGTTAATGATGGCAAGACTTCCTTGCCTGATAAGGTTGACGGCTCCCAAGATCATGACCCCTCCTCATCCCACGTTTTGGCGGGACACCGTTCATAAGTATTCATTTGTTTTTGCTGACAGCCTCTGGGTGTGCAAGCCACCAGGATAGCCCGCCTGATACAGCGTCCTACCGGTGGCTCGCAAGGTGGGCACTTGACTAAGTCCCAAAGTCTCGTCATGTGCACCGTGCAAACACGGCACACGGTGGGCGACTTTAGAGTCATTGGGGCTTGGGGGATTTGCAGCACAGCTAAATCCCGCAAGTGTTTTGGCACCAACACCAATAGCCTGTCTAGCGTAGTTACCCTTGTATCCGTTTCGTCCGAGGGAGTAGAGCAAGAACCATGGTCCAGTGACCCTCACTTGATCCGGGTGATGGACAGACGTGCTCGGTGGCAACATCACGGCACAGAGGTGGAAAAACTGTTCCACCACCAATCTCATTCTGTGGCGAGAGTTGTCGCAACCTCCATGGCGAAACGAACTGCGGGCTGATTGTTGTGTTGCTAGATAGTTCTAAGCTTTTTCCCCTACCCCACCCTTTAACCAATGGGCGACTTTAGAGTCATTGGGGCTTGGGGGATTTGCAGCACAGCTAAATCCCGCAAGTGTTTTGGCACCAACACCAATAGCCTGTCTAGCGTAGTTACCCTTGTATCCGTTTCGTCCGAGGGAGTAGAGCAAGAACCATGGTCCAGTGACCCTCACTTGATTTCCTTCACCCCCATTATTATAATATTCTGTGAATATGGTATGGTATTGTATCGTACGATATCGTATCTGCGCGACGACCTACCCACAAAATTAGGCTTGTCTCTCTTCTACGTTGTTTTGATCCCACACATATTATAATAAAATATATTGGAGTAAGATAAAAGAACGAGTCTGATGGGTTTAGTGTGACCTCGTGTGACTATCGGTTTGTAATAAATACTACGAACCCGGCGCTCAACAAATAATACATACTAATGTAACAAATGTAACCTATCTGTAACCTATGACCATTTTTCATTAAGATTGCATGAAAGTGCATACAGATCTAGACCGATCTCTTTCGCCATTATTTGATAGGAGCGTATTATATTTGGAAGGCGTTGCTAGGTTGAGGTAGAAAGCGGTCCGCTGAAGTGGAGAAAACCCATGAAGGATAGGCTCTCTCTCTCCCCTGTGTCATTTTGTTTGCTGTGTGGCATGTTTCCTCATGTTTCATACTTCTTGGTCACCGTCCCCTCACCCCTTTGCTCCATTGATGGCAGTCAAGGAATCGAATTGAATCATGGGCGCACCATTATTTGTTTGAAACCTCTTGAAGGCCCATCTTGTCGATTATCACATATAAAGGTATCGCTGTGCAATGAATCACTTTGTAAGTGTGACTGACTTTATGATCGCACAAAGCCTAAAGAACCACCTCCTTCCACCAGCTAGCACACCCCCTTTCATTGCGACTCGTGCGTCCAGCTTTCTTGTTGTATTTTACCTCAACACGCAAGACGTGTTTGATATCTTTGAGCGGATTCATTCACGCGGCTACCTTCAAGTTTGTGGAGTGAAGTTGAAAATCATTGAAGAACCAAGCAATGGAAAATAGTCACATTTTCTGCCTTGCACAATTCTGCCCAGGGGATCTCGGGCTTTTGCTCTGTGCTCGCAGCCTTAAAGGCCGATTCACATTCCGCGCATCTTTCCACGCTTTCGTTGTATTCAAAAGATGACCTTGCGCGTGAGTACGTCTCGGGTCTCGTGTGTATTTTGTGAAGTTGCCTCATGTGTGTACATCACACATGACCCAAGAGTTTCTATAAGATCTCATGGATGCGACTATAAGAGAAAATTGTGAATGATCCTCCCCTCTTTGATTCATGTCGAGGCGTACTCCCCCCAAAATGAAGAAAGAATCATGGATAGCGCATTTGTTCTGTGCATTGTGTGTACGTGCGGAGAGGTGCGGAGTACTTGTCTTGGTGAGCATTATCTGAAGACGTGCAATGTTGTCACTGTTGATAAAGCAAATATCATCATTGAAATTCCCATTTCTCGTCGAATTGCAAAAATCGATGTCATGAATCGAATGTAACGATTTTCTCAAAGAATGGTGTAATATGTCTTGAGTCGTTAGATGTTGGTTCGGTAGCCAAATGTCATCGCTTGTCTTATGCCAGCTTTCTTGTGTTCCCTAACCTTTACCCTAAACAAGATTGTTGCCAGATACTGAGGAATGAATTGTTTCCAGCTCGGACTCGACAGCTATCCATTAAAACATTCTCTCTCATGGGTGGAATCCTTCATCATTATTTTCATTGGACTCTTGATATTCTGTGATCATCAGTGATAAGGCGTCGGCATTTTATATGCAATAACGTCTCGCGCCCCCTATTCTTCGACAGCAATTTGGAGGCGATGCTCGCACCTTCCCTTTAGGAATAAGATATGGCATCGGTCATGTGATACTTGAAGACTGGCTCAATTTCGGGGACTTTCTAGCTAGAATTACTCACCAAAACTATGGCATCAACTATGGAGGTCAGGTATTGTCGAATTACAATCCTACGGCGTAAAAAAATAGTGACGGATATTCATAGAGCTCCGGTCAATGTGCAGGGCAGATCCGATATAATCCATTTTATCATTTCGGATCTTTTTACTGGTTCAGATTTGAATAGAAATGGAGATAATTGGAATGACTACGAATCGTCAGGTTGATGATGATTATTTTCGTCTGAGAGGCAGCAAAAATATGTCTTAGCGACTATCTAAAGGGCCTGAATGGACTTGACACGAAAAAGAGAAGCGGGATGGGTAACTAAAAACATAGCACACTTGAGAAGCTGCGAGAACGCTTGAGTGTGATCAGCATTCCTTCTAGAAGCGCCTCTCTCGTCATTGCGCCTCTCTCGACATTTTGGGACCAGCGACCAATCATGCTGTTTCTAAGACTTTCTTGCCTTATGATGATCAGCTATGATCTGTCACAGTTTGTCATCCCTAAAGGAGAATCTCCCATGACCTGCACGCTACACCTAATGGCCAACACCTCTCATCTCTTATGTTACAGATTATCATGTCTCACCAACAATGGGCATCAAAGCATGATGAAGCAGACATCAGAAGCAGTATCCCACCCAAGCCAAAGCGGCCGTTGACCGTATTCAACATCTTCTCTATACTCGAAAGGAATTATATCGTGCAGCAGAATCAGAAACGAGCAGCAATTCCTCCCAGGGATACCAACACCGACCCATACGAAGCTACTAGACCCGAAAAATATCGCAACGTCATTCTTCCATCCAATTGGTTCGTGGTAGGTATGAACAGGGTGAGGAGGAGCAAGCATCAAAAGCACGGCGTGATATCATTCAATGACTTGACGCAAGAAATGTCCATGCGATGGAAATCGGTCGACCCCGAAACAAAACAGTATTGCGAAATGATCGCTGCTGATGAGCTTACGAGATATCGGCAGGACATAGCTGCATACGAAGCACTGTATGGCAATGATGCGGTCGAATCCCAGAAACAAACGCACAGAAATAAATTCGCGAACAAGGGCATTGCAGATATTGATGACAGTCTCGTAAGCCATGGCATCTCTGAATACAGAAGTACCAAAAGTTCGCAGCTTCACGAAACGGAAACAGGATTGAAAGTCAGTGCGGCGATGATGGTGCGTCTTTTTTATTTTATACGTCGATAAGAGTAGACTACCTATTCATTTTTGGCTTTTGAAGACTATGTTACCAAATAACTGTCTCTTGGGCATCCAAAGGCAATTTCTGAAATTCATGTAACTTACCTTTCCTCCCTATCCACCAAGTCACAGGATATCCCACGCCAAGCCGCCACTCAGAAACACTGGTACTTTTGGAACTCGCTTGATGCTCAACTGGAAAAGAGCAATCCTGGGGAGAGTAATCAACCAACATTATCTGAAGCTCAAATAAAAAAGATTAACCCTGGGGAGGATCATCATGCAACGAACTCCGACAAGTGCCGCGGACGCAGTCCCACCTTGTCAGATTATTTGCCTGATGATCAAGAAGCAGCATTGGCCTTAGTGGGAAATAATTATGACAATATTCTTCACGGAGAAGAATTGGAGAAGGCTTTTGACAGTGACTAAGAGCGAAACTTTATCTTATTCCAGGGCACAGTGACTAGGAGCGAGACTTTGTCCTGAGTACAAATCTGATTTTTTCTTTTTAGTTGTAGACAAAGGTGGTATGACGCAAGGAAATGAGTCGGCTGTAACATGTTGCTGCGCATCTAAGCTATTCGATTGTGGCCCGAAGATTCGAACCTTTGAGACTTACGAATGTTGATTATACTGTACTCTGTTCTTAAATAAGCAAAAAGTATTTGGTCAAGCATGACTAAAGCGTGACACTCAATCAATACAATGAATAACAGGCAGTGGAGCGATAAAGTATTGTGTATGTGTCGTCTTGATCTTCTTAAATCATCTTGTCGACAGCAAAAATGACAGGTGCGTGTGAACTAGCTGTGGCAGTGCTCGAAAACAAATAGGTGATTGACCATAGATCAAAGGAGGTAAATGCCACATTCGTGATTCATAACGTTTACGCTCAGCGCAGTATCAAAACATCAAAAATTCGAGAGGCTGCAAGCTAAAGGAATCGGTATGCTTTGATGATGGGGCCGTTGCTCAATGTTACTGTATGGAATATGTGTCATCATCGAAGGATAAGGGAGACCTCTGCGAAAGTGTCCGAGATGTCGCAGCGTATGCTCTCTAAGTTTGGTACAATAAACGAAATTAAGGTTAGGCACACGACAAAATGGAACTAAGTACTTGTTCGTTTTCAAATCTTACAGTGCCAATCTTCCATACTATACGAATACAATTTCCTCCAACGGTTCAACTTCTTCTGGCGTCTGGTGCTGTTGCAGTGGCGAGTACGTGACCTGCTCACCCATTGCGCTATTGGAATCCGAAATGTCTAAATCTCTAAGTGCACCCTTCCACGACTGATCGGAGCTAAGATTTGCACGCGTTCTTCGGGGAATCGCCATTCCATACTCATATCTTTTGCTTCTGTGCAATGAGAGATTGTCTTCTTCGCTTACTGCCAGGTCACATACAAATGAACTCGCAGCTATCAAAACAGCCCAAGCAATACATATCAACAGAAAGTTATCTTTCGCATTAAACTGGACTTCGATGCACGTCCTACCATGTTCTGGGTCAGCCTCCATACACCGATCGTCTTCATGAATCGTATCTGTTATGCTTGGCATCTCCGCCTGTATCATGAGAAGTGCTATTATCAGTACTTCCCACGAACAGAACGCACCGGTAGCATCAATGAACGGTCGGAGAGCTTTTTGTATTGTAGAAGTCAATTGATAAAAAAGCATACGCAATGACGTACGTCGGCGTGGTTGTTCGATACATTCGCCTAACAGCGCCACTGGTAACCCGAATATCACGTGTAATGTCAAGGCAAGTGACCGGAGTAAGGGACCGATAACCACAAACATACCAAACGTAACCATGAGGAAGGTATCCCATCCTCCAGCATCTCCAGTTGTTGCCACTAACGAAATCAATGAGTAATCCTGCTTCCATACCATGCCCAAGACTTCATGAAGAAGCGTTGGTAATCCGCCGTAAACGAGACGCTCCATTGTGGGGAGAGACACTGCAAAGCAGACCAAGGGTAATGAAATAAGCGATAAGACAATCATCATTGTTTGTTTCAGTAGCCGCGAGTTCGTTGTGGGTGACGGTAGCGGGTGATGCAATGGGACACTGGAATTGTTCATGCTGCCAGAAGTCACGGAGCGCGCCGCGAGAGGATTATGACCAGCATTGGCGTGACGCTGAATACCAGGATGATCTAGGAATGCTTGAGTCGGTGGATTGTTGGCAGTCAGCCGCAAGTCACTGCCTATTTCACCAGTCTTTTCTTCTGAATTGGACAAAAAAATTTGCTCTACATGAGTCCTGTCTAATTCGTCAATGCCATCCACAATCAAACTCAAGAGAATACTCATGATGACTGCCCCGCAAAAGAAATATGTCCCAATCATTCCGACGACACGTAATTGAGCATAGCCTCCTCCCTCTAGAGTGATCCCATCCAAGATGTCTTTCCCTTCGCCCACCGTCCATTCTGGGTGATAAAATGCATTCTTGATGAGAGTTTCGCATGCAAGACACGCAGGATAATGAATGACCAAGGCTAGTAGTATGTGCGGTGACAAGGGTAGTTGTAGAGCAACGATGAGAGCTGTTAGCCTGATGAACGAGAAGTACGTACATTGCAATGCATAAAACGCTTACCGTGCCCCATTCTACACTCATACTTCAGCAACTTCGTAAGCAAAATCGAGATGCAAAATGAGAACTGATCGTTTCCTTTGACCCAACGCTCAACATAGAATAATAACTTACTTGCTCGCAATCCTTAACTTCGTCCGGATATTTCTGTTTTTTTTTGTCGAGAGAGAAAAACAAATGCAGGTCAATTGAGTAAACAGTATCGCATTGTAAATGCAATTTCGCTTAATCTATTTTGCAGTCATGTACATAGTGTCTCACATCCCGCACAAAGCTCAATATAGTAGGAAGTTTCTTCTCCACACCAGACCGAATATCCTCTAAATGGACATGCCAATCTAAATGAAGCACAGCAATGAGAATGCACACCACTAAAACATCGGCCAAAGACCATTTCCCCAAAATGGACAGTGTACGTAGGAAAGGAGAACGAGCTGTGTAGGTCCGGTGAGAATGCCCATTCGAATAGCAGAAAGTGTTGGTTTCACAAAATGACGTGTTGCCGCAACAACCGACGCGTTGGGGTTTTTGACGATCCCTTCCCGTCTCGTCATCATTGCAGTGCCTACTGGCTTGCAATCTATGCCCAAAAGGGAAAAACCAAGCAACATGAACCAACAACAACTTCAAATGAGGCCAAATCCCCGAAAACAAGACCAGCAACGCTGCCGATATTTTCGAAATGGTCTGAGCATCTCCCAACCCCTCTCCCTTCCACAGCTTACGAATGGCATCCATATAAGTAAAAGTCTCTACCACTCGACTCTCCCTCTTGACGAATTCGTATTGATGGGGTAAATTAAGCACGTCGAAGGATGCCTTGCTTTTCAGAGTGGATGCAGTGGCATTGACTGCCACGTCAATGTTGTAGGATAGATTCCACATGGGTTTGGTTTGGGCGTGGTAGAATAATATGTGGTTGGTTAGGATGAGGGGAGGGAGGAGGAGTTTTAGGAGAATGTGAGTGGATGGAGAGGAGGAGAGGGAGGATTTTAGTGTGGTTGGTCTTGGAGGAGGGATCCACTGATCCTACATGCGTTGCATAATCAGTCGTTGTTGTTTATCCAGAAATTGAAGATAATTTGCCCTATGAGGTGATGCCTGAAAAAAAACTCACCTCATTATTTCCAGGAATGGCTTCTCCATCGGAATCATGTTCCGTATCCACTTTTCGGCCAAGCCTCGCCTTTGCTGCATAATAAACATGCCATCCTCTTCTGGACAGCGACACCGCAGCCCGCCTCAGGATCGAAACACGTACAGGATTTGCACCGGTGCCTTCGTCCAACGACAAAGACGAAGTGGGCTGCGGCGGTTCTACCATGCTGGATTCGCCCGTCCCACCGCCACCCACAACATTATCACACGTGAATGAACGCAAATGAATTGGGTCGAAAGGTATTCCGTGCAACGTTGGCCCGGTCTCCGGTGTGCCCATGTCTGTGAGGAGGGGCGACTTTAATTCCGCGTCAGTCATTCCGTGCAGACAAGATGATGGATTGTTATGGAACATGTGACTACCACTCTGTGTCGATGGGTGAGATGCTGCCTTCGCTGTAATTCAAACTGCTGGGCTGGGTATCGTCACTTGCAAAGACTCTAGAGGGGGCATGCGACGCGATTCTCGTTCACGTTTGTGACGATCCGAAGGAATGAGAGAGTCACGAGGGTTTTGTTCTTTCGGGTGGGATTTCCGAGGAATCTCCGCGTAGCCTCGAAGGCATTATTTTTCCGTTCAAGAATTCAGAGCTCTTGCGTCACAAAGCAAGAAGGTAAATCTGCCTCAATTCTAAAAAAATATTCCAACGGGTAAGCAGCATACCTTTATTTTTCAATTCGTTTGCTCCATAGATCTTACTCCAGAGTGCCGTCTTTACCGTCTTTCGCATGGGTGCCCACATTTGGCAAATTTTCATGCCCACATATTCTAGCCACAGTTTTGCAGTACCCACATAGTCAATTAAGTGTCCACATATTCAATAAGTGTCCACATAATCATCAAACGAGGGGAAGAGGCGGTGATGGTAAGGGCGCCAAAGAGTGAGTGGGCGCTATGTCCCACTCACGATATAGTGTGCTGTGGAATTAGTAAGTTCTAATGCCCCACAAGAGTGAGTAGGCGCTTGCACTTGAGGAGAGGAATAGCGCTATTTAAACAGATTTAAACTAATATTGCAGCTAAATACACACATACACATATTGCTATAATACATATGTGTGTACACACATTTGGCAAAATTACGTGCCCACATTTTCCCCCAGCACTAATTTTGGTGCCCACATATTTAATTGGTACCCATGCGAAAGATGGTAAGGCCGATCCTTATCGTGCGGTGGAACGTAGACGGTACATCACATTTTTGTGCTCTACGTAGGGATTAATGAACCTTATGGTGACGCAGACGAAGACGCAGAGCACGTTGCTCTCCGGAGAATGGGTTATCAGCCAACGAATTTGATGCAGAGTGATTTCATCTCGCCGGCCGACGTAGATGAACTTTTTGAGAAGAGGCCCTAAGTTTCTGGATCGGCACACATTGCGCAAAAGTTTGCAATTTTTTGTACTGAGTTCCTACTGTATAAATAATTACGAACAGAACTCAAAAATGACTTCACGACCACAATCACACCATGTCAAATACACAATGTACGCTGTGTACTTCGGCCATGATAAGGTCCGTGTTGACATTGACGGATACGGAGACTACAAGTGTCAATGATCTGTCAACCATAAGGCTCGATTATTACGTTACGATCCCAAACGCGAAAAACGCCAATCTGGCGCATTCACGTTACGTCGTACGATGAGGATCGGCCTAAGGCCGATGCTTATGGTAGCACGATCACGAACACGAACCATCACTTTTTCCACGATTCCTCGGGATTTACGAACCTTATGGACACAAACACGAACACGAAAATAGACGAAAATGTCGCCATAGTTCGGAGAATGGGTTATGAGACCTTATTTTCTCCGAACTATTGCTCAGAGTTCGGGGCTCTCCGAACTCTATAGCGCCATCACTTTATGTATCACAGGCAATACAAATAATGTTGGTCGGCCCATCACTAAGGCCCAACCTTATTTATGCTGCAACCCCTGCTAAAGAGTCCCAGCTGAGTCCTAGTATCGTAGGGATTATTATGATAAATCAAATAAACACCATGTTGTCCACAGACTAAGAAGAATTCCCCTGCTCCCTTCCCAACTGTGTCATGTCACCCGCCACCCCACGATTACCACGTGTTTCCTCCATTTCCACCATTCCATCCATCATTTGCCACGGTCTTGTCGGGACCGCCGGCCGTCATCGCATTCACCCTTCGTCATCGATCATCCTCATCGTACAATCATCGATCATCATGGAAGTCCTCTACTCACTTCACTCGTTCTCTCCCTCATGAAAGCATGATGATAAAGCTTCCGTCGTCCGATGAAAAATCATACAACCCAACAATCAACAATGCATGGTCCTATCGTTGGATGGTGCGATCTGAGGTCGGAGGTGACAAACGCAGACTTGATGAGGGAAGAGAATTAGGGCGACCTGATTGGGTTTTTGTTTGTGATTTCAGTGGTGATATTTTTTTCGCAATCATACAGGTGATAGATTTGAAGCGGTCGAGGGAGAAGCAGACAAATTTGGATGCTGTGATACAACGACAAAAAGAAAAATCGTACGATACAACAATCAACCATGCAAGATGCAAGCCAACCATGACATGAACCACCCTTCACTGTTTACGCCATAAAAATGAATCCAATGCCCAACGTCCACCCACTCAACCATTGTTTGATTGTTGTTTTCAGGGTTGCCTCCACAATGTGATACCTAAAAAGAATGGTTAATTGTTGCATGTCGTTTTGGGCTGCAGGTGTAGCAGGACAATTTTCTTTCTTGGGTGACATGATGTGATGATGTGATGCATGCAATGTGGTTGATGCAATGTGGTCCATGGCAATGGGTGATAAGATGAGGTTGATGTGATAGATGGATGGGATCGAGGATCACGGTTGTCAATTTGCCGGTGCACACCAAAAAACGTAGATTTGTTCCTACCAATTGGTCAAGGTTCGTGTTCGGAAACAACCAACGATAAGGTTCGATATTTACGTATTGTATTACATTACATAGAAATGGTCTACTTCGTGTTCGTGTTTGTGTTCCCATAAGCATCGGCCTAAAGACGGTACTTCCAGAGTACACATTATTCACTTCAAGTGGTTGACTCGAATATTTAAAAAAGCCGCGTGGTATAGAACCTGTATAGAACCCTATTCCAGGATGTTTGGCTGCATCCCACATTGTGATCGGGAGATTACTGAAAAAGACTTACTATACGTCCTCCGCGCATCGAAAAAAAGTTGAGGACTTTGAGATAAATTAACACGTACAGCTTGGAGTGGCTAGTCCTGCATAGCGTAGAAATCACTACTGAATCTATGTCACACGATTATTCGTATAAATTGGCTTATGTAAAACAGCTTATTTATTTTATGTCGCATGAATAAAAACTCGAAAAAAACGCCTCTCCCTCGCTCGTCGCGATCGCTCCCCACACAACCGTCCCCCCTGCACTCCAATCGGACAGTTCCCTTCTCCAATTTTCAAGTGCAGGAGCGTGACCTAAAGGGTTGTATCACATCTACAGGTGTTGTAGATGCGATGAAGCCCTTTAGGTCACACTCCTGCACTCTATAATTGGAGTCCACTGCATTTACATTTTGGGCGGCGAATCTCATGATTGCCGTGTAATTTTTTATGGTCAGTAGCAAATATCTTAAATGTTTTTGAAAAATAAAGGTAGTCACTAAGTATCATAGGAGGCAGGAAAAAGCATCTCCAAGCTGTACAGCTTGGATATGTTTTTTCCTGCCTCCTATGATACTTAGAAGCTACTTATACATTTTGTATTTTTTTAAGATATTCCCCCCACATCAATAAAAATAACCATGCCACCATGAGATTTGCAACAGCAGAATTTGATTGCAGTGGACTCTGAATGCAGAGCGCAGGAGCGTGCCCTAAAGAGTTCTATTGCATCGATATTATGTGTAGTGCTATTTCAGACATTTAGGGCACGACGTCGCACCTTATTTTTGGGGTTATTAATTGTCAACATGACATCACGGTGTCCAAATACTATCCTTGTCTCAAAGTCGTGGATGCAACTAACTGATGATCCACTACAACAATATTCAGACAAATGGATTTGTGACGAGTCCTGGTTTAGCAGGTTATTTAACACTAACTCAATGGCATGCTTGTTTCTATTATTTTACTTATTGGTGCTGTCAGGATGGCCTAATCTAATAACCATCCTTAAAGCTACTTATGCTGTCGTCCATAGACAGCGTGCAATTAATTCATCTGTTGTCTTTGAAGGGAATCTGCTTTGAGAGACAGTTCATTCAGCTTGTCTGCCATTGTTTCCAAACCATCATCCAAATCTTGAACCTTTTCACTCTTTTGACTGCGCCACAGTCACTCTTTTGACTACGCCACCATTTACCACACTCTTTCATCACATCGGCCTTGGAGATTTCACTGGTGTTACAGTTATGCTCATTTGCTAGCTGTCATCACACATGCAGCGTTTGCTCCTTGAGAAATTGAGCATAGTCAGATGGCTTGCCCGCCATTTTGGGAGTGCAGCCTATGTTTGATTTGTCTGTGTTATTGCTGGGGACTTCAATTTCAATCAGTTTGCTCTTACAGCGCCACAGCAATGTTTGGACGGGTCTACACTGCGACTGTGTTGTTTGATGACTACGTTGCAAGTTGTGGATGTGCAAGCCTGGCACGTGCAAAATCATTCATCGAAATAACAGCCCATTTCTAAAAACATCATCATGACAGATAGCCACTGCAGCCATATACAGATGACTGCATAAATCCTACTTTAACCAATGAAAATATTGCAATATATTCTTTTATTAAATTGATTATTAAAATTGCTCGGCTTCTATTGGTTTCATATTATTTAAAACAAATAACTGAATTGTCTGATAGTGTGACACCATTTTCGTTTGGTCTGCCAACCACCAACACATCCACTTACAGGTTCCTTCATCAGATGACAAATATCAATTCTTCTTTGTGAATCCACAACATCATGGTTATTACCATATCAAGAACCTCCCATGCCAGCTCAACCCATCCAAATTCTACAGCATTGCAAGAGTATTGCAGTTGATTGTCAAGTCTTCCATGTGGATGGTGAAGCATCACCATCAAAAGCAATAGGCAGGCAACCTAGCGAAACCTATGCGACCACCTATGGAAGAGCAACGAGGAAACAAAGTTAATGATTTACGGGGAAAAATGGCAGAGGATTGGATTTAAAAATAAACTTACCTGCCCTTAAATCCCATCTTTCCCCCTCCAGGCCGCGAGGTCTCCGTGAAACAAAATTTGCTGTGTAGAAACGGTGCAATTGCTCGTAAAATATCACGAATCTGATGATCGTGGGTGATGTTGCGGTGAGGGCGATCGTGGCGGACCTGGTGTTGTGACGTGATTCGCCGAGATTGAGGTGATGCGGTGGCGGCGGCGGAAATTATAATGGCGTAGAAGAGTAGTGTCACGATTTTATTTTTTTGCATTCTGTAGAATCTGGGACATTACGTACGAACGCCAGCCAGACAGGCAATTTTCGACTTTGGCGATAAGTATCGCCAGATGGAGTCATCAGTTGTCGTCAAGAGATTTTTGAGGTCGTCAACCGGTCGTCAGTTGGGTCATCTGAGGTCGTCACTAAAGTCATCAGGGGTCGTCAAGGTTGTGTTTTGGTCGTCACTTGGGTCATCAGGGGTCGTCAGGTGGAGTCTCATGGGTCGTCACAGAAGATCTCTTGGGTCGTCAGTTACGGTCGTTAGTCGTCATGGTTGTCATGGAGTCGTACTGTTCGGGACTTGCTCTTACTGTACTTATTGGTGGAAGGTCGTGATCTCGTCAAGTGGGTCGTCAGAGTCGTCAGAAGGGTTGTCAAGAGGTAATCAATGAGTCGTAACATGGGTCGTCAAAAGGTCGTCACCAAAAGTTGTCAGGGTCGTCAAAAAGTCTTCACCAAAGTCGTCAGGTCGTCAAAATGTCATCACACGCAGTCGTCAGGGTCGTCAGATGGCCGCGAAAGTCATCAGATGAGAAAAAAATGCCAAAGTCGTCACGTGCCGTCAGTTTGGCTCGCCAAAAACTTCCACGTGGCAAAGTTGCCTGTCTTGCAGATGTAACGTGACAGTACTACAGTTAAACGAGTACTAGTTTTGACGCATGACACGCATGACATCTTTTTTCTTGTGCGCACCATGGAAAAAACATCACATAACTGCGTCAACACTCTCCCACCGACGATCTCTGCTGCACCGTCAGAAATCAGCTCACCCCACAAAAACCATCGCAGATATCAAACTTCCGCCACCGCACAATCCATGGGCACATCCACGACAACAATATCCCCGGCGCAATTCCCTCAATTCATCTTATTGTGGGATGACGAATCCTTCCACCACCACCCCAATTATGTTACATTTTTTGACATGATGTGACGTGACGAGAATTCACCCTTTTTGCTTTGTTTTAATTCCTCAAATTGCTTATTTTATGTATCTACATTGACGCCTCAACAATTTCATTGTTTTCTCCTCCGCTTGGCTCCTCCAAGTTGACCTGTGTCTTAACAACTTTGGGAGGAGGTAAGGTAGGCTTAATTTGCAACTTGTCAGATGAGTCATCTACATCCTCTAACTTTCGCTTGAGCTTGTCCCTCTTTTCCTTGCTCATATTCTTGATACTATTCCCCATCTGCCTCTCAATCAAGCTTTGATATCTTGCCAAAGCGGTGTCACCCATTGAAATTTTCGGATTCGTAAGTTTATTCAATTCTTCTTCTTCTTCTTCGACTGACCATCCCTCCATCACTGGGGCATCCACTCCATTTTGCAACACTTCCTTACACTTTTCCACTAACTCGTTCTTTTTCAATTACTATCTAGTTCCTTTTCAATTCAGTTGCTTTAATTTTGTTTTTGTTATATTACAGGAGTCCTATCAACTCATTCATATAATCATTCTCAACACCCTCTGCATGAACAAAAACGAGCCAGCATCTTGTACAATATTGTTGCTTCAACACCACCTCCTCCTTCTTCATCAACAAGTTCTTTGCGCTGCCATTGCTTTGCTCAGCCACCCCAAGCATACATCATCAAGCAATTACGATTCATCCAACAATCAACCTCATAGAGATTTGACAACAAAGAGGGCAATGTTGAAAGTAGTATATTCAATAAATATTAGACTATTAAAGACAAATCGGATAAGTTGCCAATAATTGTATTAGATTGTTTCATCAATTTTGGATATTCGTTCATGTGATTCATAGTTCCCTTGCATGTGAAAGAATAGTTGTTAAATGTATTAAATGTTGTGTCAATTGAGAGCTTTTAAGAATTCTGTAGCATCTGGCTCCTTGTTAGTAGGATGGTCCCTGAGGTCCCGCTAAGCCTTTTTGGTCATGGCCTTTAATGTTGGCCTCCTCTTTAGACATGTTGAGAGTGGGCTGATATAGTGGTTGACTACCGTAATTTGTTTTTTTGGTCAAACGCCCAAATACGCTTGGCCAGATTCCGGATTTAGCCAGCCTTTTTAAAAACTGTTACCCTAATTATTTTGACTCCCAAACTTCAATTTTCATGCGACTCACCAAAAAGCCATCAATTTCCCAATTTTCCTTTTAGATTTCTCGCTATTTTTTTCTGACACGTTCTGCCACCCAACTCGCATTCACTGCTCGCGTCAATAATTTTCCACACCATGTCAATTTCTGCCGCCTTCACTGCATAACCTCATCCGTCACAAGTACCTTTGCAACAAGAGGTCCGCCACAATCAACCTCACCGTAACATCACCCGCGACCCTCCTGCCGCTTTGTTTGGTCAGATTTGTGTTATTTCTGGAGAACTACCACCGTTTTTACAGAGCGAATTTTGTCCCACTACAGCCTTCCATGTGCAGAATCCGGGTAGATTGGATTTCAGTGGAGGTAAGTTAATTTTTATAGTCATTCCTCTGCCATGCTTCCATGTAAATCATTGACCTATTTTCCTCATTGCTGTTCCTTTTGTGGTCGCCTGGGTGGGCTGATCATGAGGCTTTCATGGCAACATTTCACCATCGACATCCACAACCTGACAATCAACCTCATGACTGCAGAAGTTACATGGGTTATGATTTTGTGGGGTTGACACACTTGAATGCGGCATCGCCTTCCTCTGTTGATTGCACAAATTGTATGCACCACATTTCTTTTCGAAGATGGATGTGGAGGGGACGAGTGTGAAACGGTTTGATGGCGGTGTTTGGGGGAATGTGCGGTAGAAGATGACGGTGAGAGTGGGGTATGTCAGGTGGAGATGAGAAGGAAGGTGGAGGGGAATACTGCTGCTGCTGCTGTGGTCAATAAACTAATCTAAAATACAATCGTGTCATAAAACATGCTTCTCTTTAAAGTATAACTAACACTACTGTGTCACAGGGAAAAATATCATTAAAACATTGTTAAACAATTCCTCTGCCCGGCCCTTTCACTGCATTAGCCCATGCTGATCTCTCATGATCATTGTCCTGTGGCCACCCGGTGGAGGTCCAAGCTGGCAGAGTCGTCGTCATCTGGCATCGCTCGCGATTTGTGCGTGATAGAACCAGAAATTGAGGCCAGATTCTGGCTAAATGCGATCTGGGCAAAAAGGGGGGGTGTCCGGACACCCCCCCTTTTTGCCTAGATTTTTTTCGGTTTGACCGGGTCTAGCCAAAAAGTGGGGCATCAGGTTTGACCAGGTCAAATATTTGGAATTTTTGGGAGTTTGACCAAAAAATCGAATTACGGTAGTCACCCAGTGTTGACGCGGGTTTTATCCAACAGTTGCGAAAGTAGGGCCAGTGTAACATGAGGGCTCCATGTGGCCAAGATATTTTTTTGCATGACCACACAACTTTGGGGGAAAATTTGAAGAGGAAGATGACGCAGCATACCCATCATGTCACATATCAAAATGATCCTCAGAACCTAACAAATTGTGGTATTACTAGCAGCCGCTGCAAGATTTTTTAGCAGTTGCTTGTAGTTATTGGTTGTGCATATATTGAGATGGAGAGTTAGGCAGGTCATAAGGAATGTGCATGAGTCAGCAAAAAGGTACAACTGAATGTTGTGGGGTCACGGTACTATTTTGATTGTGGCAATATTCAGGGTGTTGAAAATACGTCACACTATTCTGATTCATGCCATCCGTTTAGAACCTCTGGCGAAGTAGTACCGTTTAGTGATGTGTTCAGAGGCTGTGCAGTTTTGAAATTCGCAATCGTGAATGTTTTGATAAGGAGTGGCAATAGAATACTATTATGTGTTGAAGTAGCAATACTACTGTTTGAATTTCAAATCATGTCAAATGATTTGTTTTTCCGCATTCATAGTCTCTATAGGTTTTCAAATGTTTTGTCTCTAGCAAGGACTGACAGAGTGTTTTTTCCAATTATAAATCTCTATTGGTGAGTTCATCCGGTTGACTGTCGTTTTGTCAATGGTGTGGCAGAAGCGTCTTTGTGTTAAGCGCATTATGACAAGTGCTATTATTTGGCTGTTGTTGTGTTGCATGTGATGTAGCTGTGGTGTGTTGTGTTTTGTTGTTGAGTCGTCAGTAGTGTCGCATTCTTTCATCGTCAACATGACTGCCATTGTTGTCGTCTGTTTGCTCCGTCGGAGGGGCAGACCTGACTTGCAGAGAGCCGCTGTGGTGTGGGTGGGTTTTTAGTTGTGTAGTGGTTGGGGGGTGTAGTATATGGTCATCATCGACGTGACCGCATTTGCTCCTCGTCGAAGTGAGCGCACTTGTTCATCGTCGAAGTTTGCTCGTCGTTGAAGTGAGTACATTGGCTCGTCGATGAAGTGAGTACATTCGCTCTTCGTTGACAGGAGCGCATTCTCCAATTTTTTGACTTGACTGCATTTGGGCTCCTTTTTTGAGCTGAGTTTTGTTATAAGATTATGTTTTGCAATGATGCTGTGTTTAAGCTGACAAAGGCAGAGAGATAGAAAGACACAACAATATGAGTTGGAGGGTTTGAGTGAAGAGACAAATGAGAGGGACACAACAATATGAGTTGATGCTATTGTGGTGCTGTGAATAATCTCCTTTACTCTTTTGTCACTGCTATTGTGGATGTGTTATTCTTGATTGCAGTTCCGTTTACAGGACAATGTAAGAATTGGATAAATTTCCAAATTGTTTGTTTGAGGTTTCAGAATGCTGTAGATCCAACAATGCTTTGCAGAG
Organism: Cyclotella cryptica; assembly: GCA_013187285.1. Lineage (NCBI taxonomy): Eukaryota > Bacillariophyta > Thalassiosirophyceae > Thalassiosirales > Thalassiosiraceae > Cyclotella > Cyclotella cryptica. The sequence continues at coordinate 238,277 of JABMIG010000240.1, forward strand.
TACAAAAAAATTATGATCTTAAGACAATTTCTTTGGCAGTATTTCTTGTTTTATCAATTTAGCGAGTGGAGTTGTGGTCGGGTGGTCTACGTTGCCTCTTTGGGCTTTCTTGAGGCACTGCTCAGCGCCTGATGCGGTCAGAATTGCGAATGCACGGTGTCGTGGTGGGAGGTAATCGAGGGCAATGGCCTGCTAATGGCCTGGTAATGGCTAGCTGTCACTCTAGAGAGAGGAGGTTGTTGGAACTGTGTAAAACTTGTTTAGAATCTGTGTACAACGGATTTTGGGATGAGCCAAGATTTTTAAATTATGGTATTACCAGCAGCCGATCCAAGATTTTTTTGTTGCGCGTATCGTAGGTTTAAACATAAAGTGGCTTGGCTACCCATAGTTGTAAATGGGCGCGAGCGCATCACACGCTTTAAGATATTATTTTAAAGGTAAACATTACTAGCAGCCGCTGCAAGATTTTTTAGCAGTTGCTTGTAGTTATTGGTTGTCCATCTATTGAGAAGGAGAGTTAGGTAGGTCACAAGGGATGTGCACGAGTCAGGAAAAAGATACCACATGTTGTGGGGTCATGGTACTATTATAATTGTGGCAATATTCAGGGTGACGAAAATACATCACAGTATTCTGATTCATACAATCCGTTTAGAACATCTGGCGGAGTAGTACCGGTTAGTGATGTGTTCAGAGGCTGTACAGTTTTGAATTTTGCAATTGTGAATGTTCTGATAAGGAGGGGCAATAGAATATTGCTACGTGTTGAAGTAGCACTACTGTTTTAATCCCAAATCATATGAAATGATTCTTTTTTCCCGATTTCATAGTCTCTATAGGTTTTCAAATGGTTTTGTCTTTTGCAAGGACCGACCCGATAGAGTGCTCTGTTAACAATAAATTTCTGTTGGTGAGTCCGTCGCGTTCACTGTCGTTATGTCAACGGTGTGGCGGAAGCATTGTTGTGTTAAGCACGTTATGACAAGTGCTATATTTTGTCAGTTGTTGTGTTGCTTGTGATGTAGCTTTGGTGTGTTGCGTTTTGTTGTTGAGTCGTCAGTGGCGTCGTATTCTTTCATCGTCGACATGACTGCGAATGTCG